>JBCIKM010322764.1:0-11437 GCA_039654465.1 Melibe viridis
AGAGAGAGAGAGAGAGAGAGAGAGAGAGAGAGAGAGAGAGAGAGAGAGAGAGAGAGAGAGAGAGAGAGAGATATCATGCTGCCAACAGAAACAATTCTTTTGAACTGGAAAAGATGATAAAATCTTCAGTGTCATTTGCTTCACTGTGAGATTCTAAAATAGCAGTATTCATGTGTTTCTTTCTAATTTGGAGTATAATAAGAAGGTTAACTATACTGTCACTGAGTTAGGTTGTACACACCCGCTCCAAATTGACAATGGTGGCCATCTGGGTCAATCTGGCAAACTTGTCTCGCACCGTCCAAGTGGTCACTGTGGACAGGAAGCCGACCAAGGACCGCAACTCTTTGTCGAACTGAAGACCTCCCAGCTAAAGGGATAAAAATAACATAATAAACAAACAACTCCCCAAAGAATTTTAAATGTGTCTTTTGCAATAGGAAAATCGCTTATACTTGTGGAAAAGAAAACAATGGCAGCGGACAACATCTCAGTTGCACGTATAACCTGTAACTTTAACACACGAAAATATGTCTGCTTTATGATGTTTCTAATTTCAGTTCCAGAAAACTTTAACTGGTTCAGATCTCTCCTTCAACGGAAAAGTTAAAATTGGGGAAATTTTTCACTCTGGGTCTGTCCCATGGGAGTAGGGAGTAGGTGAATCTTACCCGGTTAAAAGCAGTCTTGGTGACGGCTTTTTCCAGCTGCAGAGTGATCTCAGAGGAAATGGCGATGGCAAACCGCTCGTAGTTGGCAAACGTCATGGCCGCCTATATACAGCCGAAAAGGGTAAGGGAGAGATGAAAAGAAAGCATAAAACATCCATAAGACAAGGACCATATAAATTAAAATGAAATAAAAATGAAATGAAAAATTGAAATACATTTGTATAGCGACCGCCTCCTTCACTTTAATGACAAAACGCTTGTTAAAGTTTACATAATTTACAATGGTCAATGATGTGCAATTTTACAATTGAAGACAAAAGTGAGTAAGTTTGAATTAACAGCTTGCCCTCCCCCTCCCCACCCCAAACACCACCACTGACCTTGAAAGTCTTGAGGGTGGTGTCCATGCTGACAATGAAGCCCTGCACCCAGGGGTCGTTAGCCTCATAGTTGGAGAACTCTTCCTGCCAGGGAGGAAAGACCAGACTAAACATACCAAACCATTTCATTGATATAAGTTCTTGTGTGAGTGAAAAATATGGATTTAACATAGAAAATATTCCTTTTGTGCGAGGGTACCTTGCACTTGGAATTAGTGTGAAAGACATAGGAGTGAAAACAAAAGACACCTCAATATTCAAAAGATGGTTAGACAATGATTGGGGATATCAAGGCCAGTTTCCTGCTACAGAGACCCCATCGGCACTAGTTGCACATAATCAAGTTACATGAAACAATAAGAGATGGTATCGCAGTTTAGTTGAGCTTCTACTACAGCTGGATTTGTGAGCGTGCCATAGATACATCAAACAATAATACGTACGAACGAGAAGACAGGGACAATTTGGGACAAAATTGTCATTCACAAAGCCCTCCAGAGAAGTTGAGCAAGACTCTTCTATTGTGACAACATGTTTGTTCTGATTTCATTTGTATGGCAAATTAGTCCACTTTGGATGAGCCATCAAAGTGTTAAATAGCAAGACAAGTTGGTAGTGATGAAGATGATGATGATGGTGATGCTGATGATAGTGATGATGATGACAATGACGAAAATGATGATGATGCTGATGATTGTGTTGATGATGATGATGATGATTACGATGATGATGATGATGATGATGATGATGATGACATTGATGACGACAAAAATGATTTTGGTGATGATGAAGATAATACTGATGACAACAAAGATGATGATGATGATGATGATGATGATGAAAATGCTGCTGCTGATGATAGTGGGAGCAGATGATGATGATGATGAGGAGGAGGATGATGGTGATGATGATGATGATGATGATGATTGTAGGGACCCTTTACCTCTGAGATGTTGTGGCTGGTGGAGAGGAAAGAGTCGACCAAGGGTTTGATGCGGGGCTTGACGGCACTGGAGGTCAGGGTGGAGAAACCGTAGTCTACGATGTCCTTGAACTTGGTGGAAACGGTCATTACCTCTCCTAGGCAGCTCTGGGCATCGAACAGACAGACAGACAGACATACGACAGGGTGAAAGGTCGTGGATCAAGGTCTAATGGCAGTGTGGTGTTATGGTTGTGTTGTCTTAACGCGTGCCCTAACATGATACGGTGGAGCAGGCCTAGAAAGAACAGATGATGCAGGCCAGATATGGGGAGTTGACACATAAATTCTGACTGACATGTATAAAGAACTACTGATACAACGAACTTGTGTGGAATGTCCCAATCTATTCTCAATGGCAGTGCTCTGCTGTACCTTGTTCTAGATTGAACGGTTAAACCTGCTTGCCTCAATAAATGAGCTTATCTATACAAACATGCTCTTTTTTTGTTTTTCTTTCACATCAGCGATTTTAAGTTGGTTGTTTGAATGTTCATTTGTGGTTGGAGGGTGCCACAATACATGAGGGTCCAAGAAAAAATTAACTTAAAATGATACAATTAATAAAAAGGTTATACTTCAATAACAACTTAAACACAACTTAACCTTGTACAGTAAGCCCTTCAAACCTGATCAACGTAAAATAATAAGAGAGATGTTTTAACGGTGTTACAGACATTGCTATACCTCCAGCTTTGCTTTGCTCTGCTCACTGCATTGGGGATGCAACTTCAAAATGTCATCCTGTGAAAATGAAGACATTGAGACAAGAAATCTGCATTCTTTGACACGAACAAGCTACAGAGCTTTATCTCTACTCTGAGGTTCTTTACCAAAACAAAATATCCCAAATCAAGATTATTATTAGTGAAAATAATGTGAATAAAACAAATTGCTCCTTATTTGTGCAAAAAAACAAGAAAACAAAACAATGCTGCGACTTCAACTGCTTCAAATTCACATTGAAAGGAATAACAGACGTACAGCAATATCAACAACACTAGAAAAAACAAGGGAGAAATGGATGGAGAAGAGGTAGATTTGTTGGGTTGTCTTTTATTTTACCTCCAGACTTGTTTTCAAGGCTTTACAGTAATCACAGCTAACCTCAGCGTTGTTCAAGGCAGTCTGAAGGGACACAGAGAACAGAGCGTACAATGTGATCGAGGCTTTAAAAAATTCCACATGGCTTATGCAAATACAGCCACAACAACTTTAAAAATAATCATCTAGTGTTTGAATCCAATATCATCATAAAGAACCTCCAGTTTGATGCAAGCCCTTACTTTCTCAAAACAGTTTTTATTGGTCATCACAAAAGTATAAAAAAGAAGATAAAATGGTAGCACATTGACTTATCATCACTAATGTCATCACCATTATTATTATCATTACCAGAAACTGAGCCCTGGCCTGCTTCTTCTCCGAGTCTGAGCTCTGGAGTTTCCCCTGCTGCAGACTGGACTGCACGATGCTGTAGGCGTGTTGCAGGTCAAAGCCGTATGGGTAGCCCGCCTTGAGACGTGTCATCAGCACGTCGCCAAAGTCCTGCTCTAGGATGGTACACACATGGTTCAGCATGGCGCACACGCCGTCCACATTGGAGCTAGAGATAGCACGCCTTTAAGGAAGACACATAAAAGGCATGAATTGATGCTCAGACAGCAGACATGTACATGGGTGCCAGTGAATGAAGCTGAAAAAGCCTGAAGAAACCCAGCTTTGACTGCCCCACCAAATAACAGTTTTACCTGCAAACATTCTTATGTACCTGTGCACAAACTTCAATTACCCATAGACACACACACACAAAAATTGTTTTGCTGGTAAAGTACACCACACATCGTTGGAAAATTTTAATAACCACTTTGGTGAGTTTGACAGCAGCAGAGCAACCAGAATGCTCAGTTTGACGGTATGCTGGCAATTTGTGGCAATCTGGCATCCATGGACATGAATTAAAAAAAAATGGCCCTTCTGCAAAGACTTCAATGCTATGGCCTTGGCACTTGAGATGGAACTTTCTATAGATAATTCATCAGAGTTAAGCTTGATGCTAGCATGTAACACCCATGGTGTCCAAGTGAGCAACATGTGTGGTAAAAGCCTTGCCCAATGAGATTACATAGTGACAAAGTGGTTGTTTGGGTTGCCGAGGCAATGCCTTATCCACCACGAGGCAACTCCGCCTACTTGTTGCATTTCTTTAAATGGAAAATGTCAAGATCTTGAGAGGGCTGCCTTTGACAACATGAATCAACATTTGTATCCTTCTTCAACTTCCATAAAATATTATAAAATTTGTTTGTCTGCCTGCGAACACAAAAGTGCCGGCAACCATGAAGGGAATAGATTAATTAAGCTTTCACTCAATGCCAACAGGAATCACCCATGTTGATCATGGCAAACCACAATAGCCTTGGCCAGGCCTTGAACCCCAGATCCTTGGTATGCGAGTCAAACATTGTGCATACTGAGCTATTGGGTCACTTCCAACTCCCATAACGCCAAGATAAATATCTCTCTCACACATCACACAGAAAGATTGTTCATGGCATGCAAACAGAACAGCTTTTTCCCATTAGCAACCAGAATGTGAGATAGTCTACTTAATGAGATATCTACCACTGCGTGTTACTTTCTTTTAAAATTCTTATACATTAATTATGCCAATGTCACAAAATTTCAGAGAAAAAAAGAATTTGCATGTGGCTTGCTAAAGACCATTATCAGGTGTGTTGATTCAATATTTTTTCATTAACCATAAATTCAAGCAAGTGCGACTCACTTGATGGATTTCTTGACGATGAAGAACGAGTCATCGACCATACTGGAGGTGTGCTGGCCTTCCTCTACACTGTCCATGCTGACTGCCTGCAGGGACACCATCATCATTGTTATCATTATTATCATCATCATCACTATCATCAGCACTACCATCATCATCACTGTTATAATTATCATCATCATTTTGATCGTCAGCACTGAAATTATTATCGTCAATGTTATCATCATCAAATATAAAGCCGATAGTTAGATAAAGCAGGGAAATGGCGGTGAATTTTTCCAGCATGTGTACCTTGAGGATCATCTCCCGCATGAAGTATTCCTCCATGGTGATGTAGCTGCCGATGATTTCCTGCACCAGACGACTCAGCTCACACGACGAGAAGAACGTCTCCACCTCGCTTAGCTCTGCCGGAAACATGCACAATTCATTCATCATCTACAGCCATCGTTCGCAGCAAATTTTGTTAGTGTTAAGATATCACACCATATATAAGTGACCCCGTGGCTTAAAAAGGAAATATTATTATGAAGTGAAGGTTTGAGGTATATATATTATGTATCTTCTTTCCACAATAAACCCCTCTGTCTTCAAACCCAAGGCACTTGGTTTTGGGGATTTTAATTTTTTTCTGTCATTGTCAATTGTGAGGAGTTTATCAGTTTGGAATCAATTTTGTTTCCTTTAAAAAAATGTTTCTGAATTACACGGAGAATGGTCTGGTTTGTTGGTTTTATTAAAATGTCAGGAAATTAAAAAGAGCAAGAGGGACAGCAATAGAACTAAGATAGTTGGGACAAAAATAGTTAGTTTAAACATTAAGAGGAAGACAGGCTGATTATTGAATGGATATTTTGACTGCAAATGAGATGAAGCAGAGATTGCATGTGTCTGGTTAGCATGTAATGACCTTAAACTAATAAGAGAAGGATGATTGACACACGCCTACCTGACTGTGTAACTGCTGCGTCACCCGTCCCAGCCTCAAGGTCAGCCTGTGTGGCACAAAGAAAGAAACACAATTGACATACAACAAAGAAAGATGACGTCAAATGCATTCTAAAAACTGAAGATGGGCATAATGTAGAGATTCAACTAGTTTGCACAGAATCTTAGCCTTGTCTATGACTTTTCCTTCAACAGAAATAGATAAATTATCCATAAATAAAGTTCCCTTTACTAATTCCATAAGGGAAATTAGACTTCAAGGTCTGTCCCCGAGGCAATACTGGGACAACCCAGGCAGCAGCCACAGGACAACACTGCATTGTGGTTAGCTGGATCGCACCAGCAGGAATCAAAGCCGTGACTTCACTGGACATACCACCAATCTGGGACCTGTATGTACTAACGTGTCTGTTGGTTGTTTCTTGTTTTTTTTAAAAAAATCAAATTTGATCTTAATTTTAAATATTTGGACTCTTCTGTTTTGTTTATGTTAGATATATATTAGTGCCAGACTAATTTTCTGATTTAGACCAATGAAGATCTATTTGATTCCACTGTATTCTTTTCATTTGGCATTTAGCACAAACAGCTTAGAGTCAAATTTTTACCACAGTTTCCTGTAAAACAAAACAATGAGGACGTAACAGTTTTGGTGCATTGTGAAAGGACACAGTCTACACACTATACACTTACGGTGGCTCGTCTCTTCATAAAGCGTAGGTAGAGCTCTGACCTTGAACTCAGCAAAACCATCTCCTGTAGCAACACGTCAAGGACCTTGGGATCAATTCTGGTGCACATCAAATAAAGCAATGTTTCAATTCTTACACGGTATAACTCAGTTGGTCAGGTTACTTAAATAAAGTGGACAAAACTGGAAAGAATTAAAAAAAAACAAAAACAACCAACCAACCAAACAAACAAACGAAGAAACAAACAAAAAAAAGAGTGGAATTCTTTTCTATGAAACTTTGTTTCCATTCTTTTGTTTATTTTGGTAACAGTTTATATCCACACAAAAATATAAATGGAATATATCAGAAGTGCTAAAATGGCTGAACTACGAAGACAGAGACCTCTCTAACCATGAACTCATTAACTGAGTGATATACCCATTTCAAATTGGCTCACAGTCCTGACAGTGGCCAGGTGATGGGTGCTGTGGCAGGCCCCAGGTTTGATCCCTCTTCAGATGATTTCCAAACTTCCTGTCTACAACTTTGTTGCGTCTTGGAACATACACCATTTTCTTTCTCTGACTTTGTCTCATCGTGGAAATGTCCCGACACCATTTTCTGAGATTGTCATCTTTTTCCAGTGACAGCTCCTTCTTTATTCTCCACACTGGATATACAGATTCAGCTAAGAGGAAGAAATAAAGATACCTATACACAACAAGCAAACATCAGCCTAATGTACAACCGAAGACAAGACACAAACTCACTTGTCTATTGTGGAGGCCTTTCCAGAGGAGAAGCTCTGTTGCACTTGTCTGACCTGTAGATGAATGGCCAAGACAAACAGACAGACACATGAGGACATGTTTGACTTGCAATACAATATTATACATTCAAAAAGTGCCACCCACAACTCACCAAACTGCCCTCCTGAGATTCCTGAACGGCTCAAATAAATGCGTAACAGTCTGAGTGTTGCAAACTACAGACAAGCAAAGGACTGGCATAACAAAAAAGATCATGGTTGTCTTTAAATTTCTCATGGATGAAAAACCAAAAACACTTGAGTAAAGATATGTAGTTGCTACACATTAATGGTTGTGGGAAGATATAAAACATTACTTTCAAGAACTTCTATTTACTCATATGAAATAAAATACACCCAGCAACAGATGGCAGGTGGTGGATAGCCCTGTGGTCAAACTTGCCATCTCCTATCAGTGGCCAGGCAATGGGTGCTGTGGAAGGTCTCGGGTTTCGGTTTCCATTCTGGACCAGTCTGAAGCTTCTCTTTTATATCAGCATATGGCTTTGTCTCTTCTCGACACTGTGGCCACAGATGCCATTTTCCTTAATTATCATCTGTTTCCAGTGCCAGCTCCGACTTGATGCTACAGGACCAACACTAGTAATATTTCCCTAAGACATACAGGGTGCTCCAAAAAAACCTGGACACATTCTTTTTTTCCAATAACTTGGTGAAATGATGAGCTAGAAATATGAAATTTGAAGGAAATGAAGTTCATTCAAACCAGAACTCAAGGTTAGACGTCATGGGAAACATTTGAAAAAATGCACACATACCTTGTTGTTGTAGTCCCGCTGTGTTTTGAAGCTTTCAAAAATCTTCCTGGCCTGACGGTCACACTCTCGCTGGAGGATGGTCAACAACTGGAACAGCCGTCCAGGACCTGCAACAACAACAAAGTCAAAGATCATTAACGCTTAGATGATTTGCTATACAAGACCTCACACCACAATTAACCCTCTTTTAGGGAAAGGCCTGGAATGTGATTTTTTCTCAAATGTGTCACTGGATAGAGAATAAACATATTTACTGTATTTACAATTTTTTACTGCACAGTTTGCCATGCCACAACTGCAGAACAAAACTACTGATGAGCTGTCTTCATTGTTATTGAAGAGAAAACTCATCATCATAGCTTATTGGACCAATACTGGACCCATTCTATCTTAAAGTAGCTACTTCTGTCGCTCTGTCTGTGAGCACATACAGAGTATGCTGTGTGACATGAAATATATGATCACATTGTCTATTCCTTCTTCCAAACTCATAATATCCCCTATTGACTGGTGAGCTTTTATAATTGCGACTAATAAGTCTCAACTGGGTGGGAGGTAAACACAGCTGGCAAATAGTTTAAGTCAAGAAAAGGTGTGATTGATGAACATGAGAGAGATAAAATATCCAAACGTTTGAAGCAGGGTCTTTCACTTGAATGATGTCTGATGTTGGATCTTGGCTTTGAGCTTATTCAGAACAGCTCTAAAAGTGGAAAACAATTATTGAAGAAAACGGCACTAAGATCAGTCAGTATAAAAGTTCAAAGGTTACCACTGACCGTAATAGGTTTCCACCAGGGGTTGGTGTATTTCCACCACACGGGCAATGCTCTCAAACAGAAGGGTCAGAGTGTCTGCAAACATGACATGGGCACGCTTTTCTGTGTCGTCAGGGTGGAGGGCAATCTTGAGGTTCCCGTCAGCTTTCTCTGACAACTGGTGATGGGACATGCCCAAAAAAATAAAAAAAAAATGTAAAAATAAAAGAAAATTTTCCCTTTGGTCGCAATCTTGAAATTTTAACATCAAAATAGGACTTAACTTAGTTTAAACCTGCCATTATTAAACTCATGGAAAGCAGCTTACATGAAAAGATGAAAAAAGTGAAACTACACAGATCGACGGAAGGTTATCAATGAGGAATGCCTTCCGCTAGAGAGTGTTAAAGGCACCTCCTTTGGTACGTAGCAGAATTTATATACATTTTAAAACGTAGAAGGATCATGAAAGTTGTAGCAAGTGTTTTTAAAATCGACAAGAGAACATTCCACTAAGATCAAACTGTCATTGTTATTTGTTACTACTGAAATGATGAGATAAGACAGTATGGCAAATGCAGCTGAAAATGACAATAAAAGGAGAATCAAAATTCACCTGAGCGGCCAGATATTTTCCAAACTTGGTGAGTCCCTCTTTGTGAAGCCCCAGCAAAGGGAAGATTTTAAAGAAGCGTTCCACAGAGGCCACATCGCCAGAATGGACTGCCGCGTCAAACTTGCTGTTAACGATGGTCTTCAGTTTCTCCTCTGAATCGTAGAGCAGACGGAAAGATGTGTCCAAGGTGTTACCTGTGTGGAGCAAAGGGGAACAATCAGTCAATCTGGCATTAACTTCATTCACAGCCACAAAAGTCCTGAGAGTAAAATGTGAATCTGCGGTTTCAGCCCAATTCTGGAGGCAATTACATTCATCTAGATCCTGGCCCCCATACCAAAACATTCCATTCTGGCCTTTTAGTGGCCTATCCCTTACTCCACCAACAAAAACGTGGCACCACCCGTGAAAAAATGGCCCCATCCGCCCTGTCCTAGCTTAATCAAGATAAAGTAAAAAATATCAGGAAACAATTTGGACTAAATTTCATGTCCATTTAGCTTTGTAACTTTCTTGAAGCTTGTTTCAAAATCTTGTTTGTCAGCATTGGAATTGGACACTTAGCCAGCCTACTCGGCCACCATCCAAACCCTGCCTACTTTATTCTTGTGACATCTACAGCTTTCTATCAACATTGAGAAACATCCTGGCCGCATCCGCAAATTTCCTGCTTCACCCACCCAGAAATAACCAGGCGCCTTGCACAAAGAAATCCTTCTATTATTATTATGTGTACCTTCATTGGTCTCGGTGCCCATGGTGATGACCGTTTCATCTAGACTCCTAAACCTGTGGACGTGACCCGCAGCCTGTGGGTAGGGAGAGAGAATCAGACACCTTATGTGAATGAAAAGAGTGGATTAACTCTATATTTAAAACGCATTAATTCTTCCATTAATTTCTCTTCTGCCTTAAAAAAGTTGCAGATTCTGTTGACTGTCATGGCCTGAGACCAGGCTGTGGACCTCAGGATTCCTTCAGGAATGTTTTAGAACTTATAAACTCACTTGAAGTTTGAGAAAAATTTTGTTTGAGCCCATTTTGAATGCCAAAAAATTTAAACTAAATGAAGCTTTATTTCATTACAGCATTTAAAAATGGACTCAGGAGTTTTATTTTCTTGAATTTGTGTCCACAGAAAACTTGAATGGTTGTCTGAGATTCTGCACGAAATTGAGCTACTTCTATGTCTACTAGATCGTGAACAATCTCAAACTCAAACCTATACAAGTACAAGGGAATATATGTTCATAAAATGCTCTAAAAACAGAGGAGGAATCAGAACGTTTCTCCAAAAGTTATGCAGACCCTGGAGCACCTTCTCATAGTCCTCATTCTGCAGCGCTGTCTGCACGCCGTCTGTGCAGAATTTGATGTCCAGAATATCCTCAACTCTCTGCATGCTGCTCACGACGTTGTTCTGGAAGGAGAGAGGGGGAAAAAGAATCATGCAAGTGCCTTGGCTTAAGCATCCAGGAAGGGATTCTTTAATTCATCTGGCTTAAGCTGAAGCTCGATGCCAAAAGGAACTACTCATGTTGTCCAAGTGAGCAATGTGAGGTAAATCCTGTGCCCAAGGAGATTATAGAGGGAGTAAAAGAAACAAATTGCCAAGAGCAGAAAAGGAAAAAGGAAAAAGGTACACAACTAGACAAGTAACGTTAAATCAGAATGGACACACCATTCAATAAACTTCTTTCCATAAAGAAACTGGAATATTTCTTCTAGTTGCTGATAATAATTGAATGACTCTCTTCTGAACTTGAGTCTTTAGTGCATGAAAAGTTCAGTGGCCTTAAAGCTACAGGTCATTTACTCACTTTGGCCAAATCCAGTTTTCTGACTTTTCCGCTGACGTTCTCTGCCAGGGTGGAAGTGAAGGAAATCATGCCGCACAGCTGTTTGGAATCTGTTTCTAAAATCTGGAGATTTGGCCTGAACAACGGAAAAATAAACAAGCTCAGTTGGTAAGCCCGCTGTTCTGGCAGTGGCCAGGCGAATCGGTGCCGTGGCAGGTCCTGGGTTCGATTCCC
>JBCIKM010322872.1:0-21244 GCA_039654465.1 Melibe viridis
GATGATATACACACCCCAATCGCTCGCGAAAAATTTTTCCATCTCGGTTTTCAAAAAACTTTTTCTCATTTTCAAATCGACTTTCGAAAACCTACCCTACATGGTTTTTTCCCAAACCCATTCCCTTTCCCAAACTCTCTCCCACCGAGCAGGTATACGAGCCTGTTATCTTATCTATAAGTGTTTCAAAAATAGATTCGAGTGTAGCAAAGATAAAAATGTGTGTCACAAAGATAATGAGTCGCTGTAACACCCGTTGATTTCTCTTTATCTCGGTTTATGGGAGTGTTATCTATCAGTTGAGAGATAAACGTCTCGAGGAGAAGAGATAACGCTAGCGATATGGATTTTGCAAAGTTATTTTCTGATCGTGATAGTTCTCAATCTGTTATCACTCAACAGATTCCTGACTTTGAGAAGGAGTTCTGTTCTTTGATGAAGAAGAAATTTTCTGGAATTTACGATCCCTCTGTTCCACAACACCATGAGTCTGATTATGAGACTTTTCAGCATTATCATGCGATGTTTTGTGACTTCTACGACAAGGTTGATTCGTTTTATCGTTCACTAAATTCGGATATTCAGAAAGGGGATATGACTAGACAAGAGGCATTGTCTTTGATTCAACACCCAAATAGTCCTGTGGCTAAGATGAAATGTTTTCTGTTTTTTCTCTACACTTCTAATCCTAACGTTTATAAGGCTATTATATTAAAATCATAATCATACGTTTCTATTCTTGACATAGTGAATATCATATCGTTACAGTTTCTATCATGGAGTCTTACATTCCTCAATTTATTTCTGGATTACCGGAACAACACTACAGAGCTGATCCTAGAGGAATTCGCGCCTACGGGGTCCAACCTACTGGGGTTTTACCTACTGGAATTGGTCCAACCGGGATTCGTCCGACAGGAATTCATAGACGTAAAGCAGGTGCTATCCAGTCTACAAATCGCAGATGTGGTTTAGTCGCTAAAGGTCTTCTGGATAAAACGCTGAGTCTCCCGAAAGCAGCTGAGATTTTGAAGAAAGATCCTATGTTGATTGCTTCCAAGGCGGTTACTCCGGTACTGAATAAGGTTCAGGATATTGTCGATACGGTTCCAGAACAGGTTGAGAGTTTGCCTACAGAGGCGATTGGTCATATGGTTACCAAGGGATCAGGAATTTTTGATATGATCGGTGATCTCGGTAAGGATATCCTAGGAGGAGGCGTAGGACCTTATCGTCGTCGACGTACTAAACGGACACGGAAAGCAGGATCTCTTCTTGATCAGTTAGCTAGCGCGGTTACGGTTGCTGGTCCTCTTTTGGGTCTGTTATAAATTGGAATTAGGTTTCCGATATTCATCATATTTCTATACGAGTCTAGATACGATAGTTATGTTGCTAGATCGATATGTTTCTAAATACGATATGTTCCTGAGCAGCAGAACCTTGAGAGATCGTTATCGGTATAATCCTCAGATATCTCGACAGTTTGTTAGTGATAGAATTATTTTTCCCACTTCTAGAGAGTATCACGGTCAGCGCTTCGTTCCAAGAGTTACTCCTTTTGTTCCTCTACGAAACTTACCTTCTACTTGGAAAAAGAACGCTATGATTGGATAATATGTCTGGTTATGTTCTAAACCCGTTGAAAGCACCAAGATCTCCTGCTCATCTTATCTCAGATTCTCTAGTTGTAAGATCAAGATCACCTGCGTCTTATTATAAGTTTCTTCATACTCGTCCGGATACTGCTTCGAAAAATTTCTACTCTGATTTGTATATTAATTTGTCCGGTTCTCGACCCGGAGCCTTGGCTTCTATAAATTACAATAAAGGTCAGAAGTCTGTTATTGGAACAATATGAGACATTATGGAAATCCCTATGTTTTGTCTATGTACAACACTAATCGTTTCAATGGAGGAAATCTTGTGAAGATACTTCGTCGCTTACCCGAGACTCTCGGAAAACCTATGACCATTGGGATTGATTACGACGACGACACTTATCCTCTTCCTCGTATATACGCATCCGCATATCAAGGATCCCCAGTTCGATTTCAACCATTTCCCAAACCATATTTATCTCCTAAGGACCGATCACAGCGTTTTGTTCATAGATTGGGTAACACGAGGAATCCCGTTTTATAAATCACCATGGATCAAGGCGACATTACTAAACTCATACAAACGGCTTTGCAGTCAAATTCTTCTACTGGAGATAAGGATTTGGTGAAGAATTTCTACCGTCCTGTAACGTTTCCAGGAATGGGAGCGGGTTTCATCGATCGCCAACGCCAAATCTATCGTATAAACAAAAACAAGCTTCGCCAGATTTTGGCTAATGACATGGTGAATCAGATGTCAAACATTCAATCTCATCTAAAAATTCAGGACGGCTTGTATCCAAAAGTTGCTACAAAAACTAATCCCAAGCATAAGGGTTTGCCTAGTTATCGCTTCCCTGGCCTTGCTCCTTCTTTGGACCAAGGTTCTTTAGGCAATAGACAATCGTCTCAGTATCGTCCCAGAACGACTCAAGTGATGGACACCTCTCTAGGTGTGCAAGGTCCTGTCAGTTACGACAACGATTCGGACATTGATGTGGACGAACCTGACCAAGATCCTTATTACGGTCAGATAGGAGGTCTTATTCCCCCTGGTTCCAAGAGGCCTCGCTATGGAGGAACAGATGGAAAGCTGTTTATGAAACAGAATCGGGCCCAAGCTGGTGACATTGGAAACTTGATGGAACGTTACAAGGAGTCTTTCAAGACAGATTCTACCCCTGCTGCTGTCCCTAACAATCCCCCTTATTTGAATATGATGATGTAATGTTTATGATAATAAAATTTTATATACTCTTCTTCAGTGTTCGTTTTGATTAATTCTTTTACCAGTATCGTCTCGGTAATAATAGGCTGCAGCAATGGCTAATACTAGTGTTGTTCTAGAGGACTTGGGTCCAGAGAGTATCGGTGCTCTCAAGGAAGCAGACCGAAACGGTCTTATTGATCAGTTCGAATCCGATATGATCCAACAGGCTCAAAGTAACAGTCTTGTTCAGAACACCGCATTCTTTCCGACTGATTATCAGTCCGGAACTTACGAATCGGATGTTATCACAGAACAGAACGGTGTTTATACTATTAATATAGATGGAACTCAACAGGATATTAATATGGAAGAGAGTGGATTCTTTATTACTGTTGATTTTACGGATATCGTGGATGCGGTTATAGACAGAGCAGCTGCTGATTATAATAGTGCTACGATTAAACCGACTATTACCGTGCCAATGGAAGATACGATAAATTATTTACAGACCACTGCTGGCACATTGAATAAGGTCAATACTTTCGGAGCGGAAGGATATCTAATCGCAAGTGAGAGTGGAGGATTTAATACGAGCACTACTTCCTCGCCCCCAACTGAGCTCTTGCAGACTGATAACGCTAATGGACGGTGTTATTCCATGTTAGTTCCCTCTAATATGCAGAGTTTGGCCTTTACCAAGAAGACATTAGTCATGGGTACAAACTCTAATACTGTCGACGAAAAATCGTACGCAGTCATTAAGATCGAAGATCTTCTGAAGAGGTGCGGTCTTATCAATACAGGTCGCTTCGGTACCGATCTGATGAACGACCTTAATCCTTTGTATTTTGACGGAGACGAGTCAAATCTACTCAACGATCGTATATATGCTCGTAATCTTGGGGAAGGAACAAATCAGCAGCAAGGCACAATTTTAACCTCTAAAATGGTAAATAAAATTGTAACTCAAGAAGGCTCCGTATATCGTAGATTACACGCTCAACAGAAACAGCTCACAATGTTCGTTCCCTTCCAGTATGAGTTTAATTCTATTCAGTCGGACAATCTCCCAGCAAGGGTAGTGTTTACTTATAGACTTCAACCTAGTACCTATGGGGAATTAATTAAATACGGGGCCTTGGAGTCCTCTGGATTTGTTGAAGGGGATAAAGCTTCGACTTGGAGCGCTCAAAGAAACACTCGCTTCAGCCCAATCACTCGATGCACGCTCCAGAACGATTTGGATTCTGTAGACGATAAATCTATTCTGAAGTCTCCCGAGTTTATCAGCTTGTTGAATAAGAAGCCAAAAATGACTATCGTCACGAAGATAAGGTACAGAAATCCCACCTACAGTACCCTGACCGCTCAGAATGATCAGCTTACGTCCGGTGTGGATGAAACTTACACGTACCGCCCAAGATCGGTTAACGTACTTTCTACCCAAAGATTTGGGGGAAAAGGGGAAACCTCGTTTGGGCCTACGGCTCAAATCGGTGTTGGAGGCATCAGTACGGCAATTGCCGATTATATCGTTCTTTATCCGGGAGTTGTTGACACGGATCCTGATATTACAAGAGGCCAGTGGACCTATTCGGATTGGGCTTCTCTCAATCAGTATTACAGGAATTCCAGTAAACTGACAAATATTCCATTGCGAGGAAATTTTAGTCAGGCTTCTTCAGAGGTTGATAGAGCAAATGTCCCATGGAGTCTAATTGACCGAGTTCAGATGAACATCACTTCCACCCCTGGAGGTAGTGGACCTTCTCAGAATAGAATTGAGGTCAAGTCTCCAGATCCTTCCTTCGGAGCTCTGAAATACGGGTGGTTGTGTGAAAATATAATCCCCTGGAAAACTCTCCTTTCATCCAGTCAGATTCCAGGAATACGGGTCGACGGATATCTAGGGAAGAAACAAAACATACTCGCCTTTCCCTTGACTGCTGAATTGGCTTCCTTTTGCCTCTTTAGCGTGCAACCGGACGGGTCTTACCGAACATTTGGGGGAGAACCCTGTGCTAAAATTAGAACTCCAGCCGGTATCTCCTTTAAGGTTACTAAGAACGATGCTACGGAAATTTTTATGACTCTCGTTCATCTGTCTACGTCATCTATTTCGGTGACTGATAGAGGAGCTGTGTTGGTCAACAACAGTAGCGAGACGATCTAAAAATAGCTGTGACGTAGGTAGGTGTATATAATCCGATCTTCCGAGGAGAAAGATCAATTTGAGTCCTAACCATGGAGCCGGTTTATAAACCTACTACGACGGAAAACTACAACGTTTTCTCTCCCGCTGTTGCCACTGATAGGGCCCAGTTAAGTGCTCGAATAGACAAAGATATTACTTTTGTGCTCGCCCCTCGGATGATGTATACAGATTTTCTTAACGAATTCTACGAGAATGTGATTGCTATGGTATCTACCCCTTCTGGATATCATTGGGTATCCATTAATAAAACAATGATACCTTCTGTTGTGACTGTATTTGATTCTTACGGAATGAACCCTCTCGATAACGCCTACTACGATATAAGACAGGTGTTACCTTCAACTTTTTACATCGACCAGTCAACTACTCTGGGAAGTCGATATAACGGTTTTCAAAATCCCGGATCAGACGTTTGTGGAGAATATTGTGTTGTGTTTTCTACCATGGCTAAGAACGATCTACAAAATATGTATAAACTCGGCTTTGAGAACGCGGATTCAGTTAATCTAGTGAAGACGGATAAAAGATCACCGATCGCATTAGCCAACGATAATCTGGCTCTGTACTACTACAAATGTCTGGATCGAAACAAGTCGGGAAAAGGGTCCAACCACATCAAGACGATGGAGGAGGAGGAAAAAGAAGACGAGACGCGGAACCCGACCCCTCTTCGGACCTTTTAGAATTCCATACCGGCCTCGAACCTCGTTATGAAATGAACATTAAATTCTATACTGGTTTGATCAAGACTTTGAAATTTGATTACATAGATATGGCCGAATACGAGAAACAGTCTTCAAATTTTTTACATCCTGTGAATAATTATTATTGGTCGAATCTGTATTATCTGATCATAAAATCTCAGAATGATGAGAAATTATTTTCTTTGGAATATAAAATGTTTTTTGATATTGCTGTGTTAAAAAATAATAATCTTGTTTCCCTGGCTAAGATGAGTTTTAAGACGAATGTGAAAGTGTATTTAAATATGAACAATAAAAATGATGAAAAGAAAGAGAGTGAGGATGATGATGTTATAACCAAAGAAGTAGACCAAGAAGACGATGTTGAACCTGACGAAGACGGCTATCAAGACGATGATAATTTGGACGGTGAACATTATAAGATGTTAACAGACTCTACTAAGACCAATTCTGAAATAGAACCTGCATTGTCTGAACTGTATCAAATTAAATCCTCTTTCAATCGTATGGCTCCTGGTTTTTTACCCAGTACCATGAATGCTCTCATTGACGAGTTGAGTAATTTAAAAATTGATGATGAGGGAGATGAGGAAGGGACGGGCTTGAGAGCCGGAGCTATTCCGGGTCAACGGGTGGCTTTTAATTCTTTATTGGGTATTTTAGGGGTAAATTATTTAGCTAATGAAATGGGTGTTACGCCTGAATGGTTGCTGGGTCAGTCTCCTAAAGTTACAGGGGATTTTCTAAAGTCGTTGTGGAATCGGACTAATACGGGGGTTATTATGGACATGGCCTCGTATCCAAGTTCCCTCGCTAATGCTGCTGCTAAGAATGCGATTCATTCTTCTCTAGAGGGAGCTCCTGCTGCATTGAATCAATTGTTGTTAAAACCAGTAACCGATGCCTACAATCAAGTTCCTCTTAATTCTGGTTTAATGGACCTGATTTCCTATCCGAGTTCTCTTGTCACCGCGGCTGCGAATAATATGATTCAGGCTCCTGTGAATTTAGGTTCTCTGGCAAAACCCTTCACCGATGCTTATAATCAGGTCCCTTTTGATAGACAAAACGTGTTTGGTCAGTCAATGAATTACGCCGCTAAAAAATCTCGAGGTAGACAATTTTTCCAGTCTTTTTCTCCTTACATCGGTCAGTCGACAGCCGATATGCTCGGTTCGTACCTCGAACTTCCCGATCTTATGTCGAATCCATTGCTTCTACATGGACTAGCCAGTGTCTTGATACCCATGATTATGACAGGAGGTATTAGTGGGTTGAAATCTCTTTATGGAGGTATCAAGAATATGGTGAGCAAACAAGCTCCTTCTCTTCCTCCTGCTGGTCGTCCAGATTTTCAATTCTATACAGACTCGGGTCTTCCTTCTAGTTATAAAAAAGTTCTAAACGCCCCTCTGTACGATTATCTATTACGGAGCAATTTGTCCCGTCAGAGTTTGCCTTATACAGAAGATGCGGCTCTCTTTTTGGCCGATCTAAAGGAAAGAGCCAAGACGAACGTACATCTCGTCGATTTGGTCAAGTCTATAGACAGAGCTGATAGATTGCGCAAGGCGAATCCCCCTGCTATTCTTCCTCGTCTCCCCACAGATACGCGCTTATACACGTCTACTCCGGCCGAAAGACAAATGTCACAATTTCTTAAAGAAAGCCTACCCGCTCAGTACACCGATTTGGGCGATAACAGATATCTGCGAGCCGAAGACAGAAAAATTTTCCCCATCAAAGAAATAGTTGCCAGTTTATCGGACGACTCTGTTGAGAAGCATCCGGAGGTGAAGAACACGCTGCAAAAGATTTTTCCTACCAATCAATCGTTTAGCGATGCCGGCTATAGCGGTCAGCTCTATGAGTCGAACCCTTTAGTGAAGTGGGTCAAGAGGTCGGGGATAGGACGAATGATGGGTTTCGGCCAAGGACTTGGGGGTAAACAGTACTTAAGAGGAAACGGGACTCGGGAAGAGATTAGTATACAAGAAAGCAACATTCATCATCATCCGACTCCTGAATCGAAAGCCAGCGGTTTTAATAGTCTACCTCCTTACAGAGCCAACACGAGAGCCGTCTTTGGGACGCATTATTCAGCGGCATGAGCGAGGGGGAGAAAAACGCCCGCAGTCTTCTCACAGAGTCTCAAAAGTCGAATATTTTCTTTAGCTATGGACTCAACTTTATGTACGGAAAAGATCTGACGGTAACAGCCGCCGACGGAGAGAGTCCTACAAATTTTAGTGTCAGAACTAATTTTAGTCCAAATCCGATCGTCAAGTCTCTTATTAATAACAATCGTCAACCCGTCGCGGGATATCAAACCTCCATCACTTTGAGTTGTGAAGTTACTGACATTACTTGCCACGTCCCGACCGATCCAAGTTCAATCTACGAGAATATTGGAGTCAACAACGTTTCCCTAAATGGGCACAGCGATATTCTAAAGACGGTTTTCTGTTTTTACATAACCAGCGAACGCAAAAGGGACTCCATGCGGAGAGACATAATCCTCTACGCTCCTTACAACATTCTGGCTGTGTTCTATGCCGGCGCCACCGAACAAGAGGTCGAGATTGCTTCGTTCAGCGACTTGGTATCCGTTATCACCGGTATTACCGACCTGTCCAATCCAAATCCTAATCAGTTTGATGACATTGTCTCTATAGGATTGGGTACTCAACCCATTTTCCCAGACTCGGACAAAATAGCAGAGTATTTGTTGAGCCCCAGTAATGGGCGAGCAGCCTCTAGTGGTTGGATTTATCCAGCTCTCGGAGACACAGTCTTAGCCGATTACTCCGTAAACTTTAGCCTCCTCGCCCCAGAATACGTCACTACTCCCATTCCATCTGAGTATGCTCCTCCCTTGAATCTCTTTACCTTATCGTCAGTTCTAGGGAGTGATAACCGAAGCTTTGTTCTTCCAGGAGTCTTCCTTCCCACGGTAGCTCCTCTAATTAGACAACCTCCTTCCACCTTTCAAATCGGAGCCCTCAAAGCACTCTTTCCTGCAGTAGATAGAGCTGGTGCTTGGTACATTACCAATTTCAGAGATTCCAGCCTCCTGGCCACCAACCCTTTAGGGCCCGAATTCTTTCGAATTCCCCCAAATCCTCAAGTTCTTTTGAGAGACGTGATTCGATCAGTCTTGTACGAGTCAAGTGGTATATGCGTCATCGAGGTAATCGGAGCTGCCGATAATAAACTCAATGATCAGGCAACAAATTTTACATCCGTTTTCGCCGTCTACTTCAATTCAAGAGGGGGACTTAAGGGTATAAGACGCCTTGGCCTTTTACAAGATCCTCAGTTGTTGACAGACGTGGGATTAGACACTGATCTGATTTTCAAATTCAATATACAAAATAGCCACGGAGATTGTTATGGGTTCGGGAGTCGAGGGAATTGGATAGCCGTTAAGTTAAATGCCTACAGAAGTTCCTTGACAAATGTTACCGCTTAATCATGAAGAAGACAGTTCAATTTGATACACAACCAATTTTTTTTTACATAGATCATCGCCTAGATGATCGTGCCAGCGCCGAGGCGAGGGTTTTACTCTCGGATGCTCTTCGCTTTAGGGCACGAATTAAATCGTTCGAATCCCTAATCTACTATAGATTTGGTCCCAGATTATTGTTTACAAAACCTTTTGTATGGATGTGATTGAGTTAGTATTTCTAATTATTTCACACAATCTTGATCTACTTGTGCAATCATGGATACTATGAGAATTGTTCGAAAGACGTTCTACGTCAAACCAACCACAGTCAAGAGCTTCCGCCGTAACGGATACTGGAAATCTAGCAACAGAACCGTTACAGAAAAGACAGCCTCCTCGACAAAAGGGAGACGAAGAGGGTCACGAAAACGAAAAGCAGTGACGAAACAATGATTGTGTATATATATATGTTTATTGAATAAATAATATGATTGAATCAAAACAAAAAAAGTCTCACTCATTCATTCCATTCATGTCAATTTGTAAAAACACGTCATCGTAAATCGTCTGTGAATTGATCTGTACTATAATAAATCTATAAAATGGAATCTGCACGTTCTTTTGGAGGTAAGTGATAATCTCCTTGGAAATGGGCAAACTTTGTTTTTTACTCATTCTTGTGAGCAGTCCTTTATTGTGGGCAGACACTGTTATGATAGCCAGGGTTAATTGGGGGAGCACATGTTTCATGTCGAACAAACCTCCGCTCACGGAGTGAATCATAATCATAAATACAATGTTTTTGTGTCTTGCTGTATGTTGGTTATTTTCTAAAAAATGAATAAACCCGGTATCCTTGGATTGAATGTCGTCAATGACGACAATGATCTTTTCACCGATGGTGGATAAAGAACTTGTAGTCTGCTGTAACTCGTCAGGAGTTGTCACTATCTGTCGCCTGTCCTCGGGAACGTTCAGAGAATCGATGGGAAAATCCTTAGCGATGTTCACGCCCAAAAAATAATAATCGTTGTAGTAAAGGTTTATCGTTTTCACTGCCGTAGTAGTCTTGCCAGTCCCCTGCCCTCCGAAGATGGCGATAAGACCGAATGAAGGCATTCGCAATTCTAGCGATCTATCAAACGAATCCATTTTAGTTCCAGTGGGCGATGAGTTTCGTTAAATCCGACGGCTCTGTAGTCGCTCAATTTAGGCGAAGGACCCAACTTTTGTCGTCTATCATCGAAAGCCCGTACCGGAGCAATATTTGTCGTGAAACTCAAAGCTCTTTCCATATTAATAAACTCTAGACTAGGACGGCCCCCACTCGTTTTGAGATCCATTTTTACACTCGACCTAGTTGTAGAGATTTTAATATCCCGATTCACGACTCTCAAATAGTCTTCCCCATTCAATTGATTTTTATTTTGACCCTTAGAACTAAACGCCTTTTGACCCTTACCGTTTTCGATCCAGTAAGACTTTTTCCCCAAATTTCTAACCAGAGATATATCCTCCATTTCTGGAGAAAAAGCAATAGCAGTCCATTCGCATCGATCGTAATCGAAATAAGTGTCCTTGGGAGGATTAGCCATTAGTCTACGTACAGATTCGGTACTGGGAACTCGAATAGAATCGGTATCGCCATAGTTAAAAAAAACTCTCTGATCTAACGGTATACCGGCGATTCGCTGATCGTCTATTTGATAGATAAAAGTAGTCATCATGTTTCGACTCCACGCCAGTACCGTGGCTCCGTCTTGAATCGGAGTGTTATTTTTAGGATTGTCTATATCAGAAGATATCATGACGTAATCATCATCGTCTACGTCTTCTCCATAAATATTGGGGATATCCCCCGAATAATTCAAAGCTCTTCCATTTTCAATTTCTCTAATTAGAAAAGGTCTGTTGACTAATTTATTTTCTTTAGTAATCGGTTTCTGACATTTTTTCCCGTACAGAGAGTTACCCAATAACTTGGGTAGTTGCCTAGCGACGAGTTTATTTTCCTTTTTTAATCTATCGCTCTCAGAGATTAGATGAGTCATATAAGTTTGGTAAGGTCGACGCCACCCGTCCAATTGACAAAAGCCCTCGTTCATTCGCTCTCTATCAATAGTGACCTTCCACCCCAATCGAGCCAGTGTCCAGGCGTCGATGATAATCATAGACACGCTATCTTCGGGTCCTTCGCAAGAAAATATCTCGCTATAGCAAGATGATTTTTTAGTCCCTCTCCCTTTTTCTTTGTACGCTTCTGTTTCGTATTCGACTAGACACACGATTGGACAATGGGTGGGTAAGAGATGAGAAGTTTCTTCTAGAGCCACAAACTTAAAGTGAGCGTAAACGGCTGGAAATTCCAACAGTGGAATCTTCTGACCCAGGCGACAGGCTTCTAACATGTCGTCCACGGTATCGGCTATCTTAGTGCTAATTCTCTTAAATTTTCCCACTGGAAAAGGACAATGTCGTAGCACTTCTCCGTACATGGTTTTAAGATCCAACTGTTGATAGAAAGGCAGTTCGTCCGACCCTGTTAAACGTTCTTCCCCTAACATTCCTATTCGTACAATGCCCCCTAGAATACACTTTCGAAGAAACTCTGTAACCGGATATAGAGGAATGTAATCTTCTAGAATAAACAAGTTGGCACACACCTCGGTAATTCCAGACGCGGTACAGCAAGTCTGAAAAATGTCTATTCCGTCCGGCACCGTAGCCCCTTCTTCCAACTGACCTATAATGCTCCGATACATCTCGTTAAATTGCAAGTCTCGCTCGTATAGAATTCGATTCAACAACCAAGCGTCTCTAGAGCAATAAAAAGCGCACGCCACCATCGTCTCGTTGTTTCTCTGAATGATCCCGTTTAAGATATCGGTAACGTCAAAGTCCGCCTTAGTCAAATCCGGTTTATCCGTAAAAATAGACGAGCACGTTTTCTTCAAACTCATGGGGGTATTCATACTCAGAAGATCCCCAATAACTAGATTCTCTACAGAAAATTTCATAATCTTTCCTTGTTTCTCTATCCACCCCGGCTTCGCCCACTTTCCAAAAGCTCGCATTATACTCCGTAACAACAACGGAGTGTCAAATTTTCTACAATTAAATCCTACTAAAAATAGACAATACCCAAAATGATCTAATCGTCTAGCCAAGTCCTTTATCAAAAGAGCAAATTCATCTACAAGATCGTCGCTGCAATCGTAACTAAACTTTGCAAAAGCCTCTTCTGGTTTCTCATCAAAGTAATGCGTGTAAGGATCATATCCTCTCGGGATAAGATGTTTATAGATAAATTCATGAATAGATCTTTTCACGTCTAGAGGAGGAGGAGGATAGAGATTCGAACAGGAGATTGCCAGGCCTACTGTGCAGACGATTAGTTTATTACTATCTGGACCGGGAAATGTTTCGAAATCGAATCCTACATCAATTCGAGGTTTTCTTCTACCCCGAGTAATTTTATTTATAGAATATAAACGAGGATTTGTTACACTAGTAAACTCCTCTTCTTCTTCTTCCTCCTCCTCATCTTCCTCAAAATTATTGTGTTTGTGTAAAAGAGATAAATGATCATTGTTTTTATGTTTCTTCAATTTATATTGTAAATCATACATTTTACCACACTGATTACAAACCCAAAGATATAATCCATCCTTGGCCTCTTTGTGTCTTATTCTAAAAGACACCACATAATAAAGTACATTGTTACGTAGACATAAAATTAATACATTACCATAGTGATCAAAACAATCAAAGACAGAAGTACAATTCTTATCTTTATCACAAGAAAACAATTGATAAGGAAGTAATCTTTCATTCAAATATTGTATAACATAATTATCCCCATATACTTCCGACTCTCTACTGCGAATAAAAAAAGAAGGTTCTATTCTCTCCAGATGGTGGCTTATCTTACCAATATCCTCTATATAAATAGATTTATTATCATAGATTTTTTTCCACGACACGATGATTAAATTTTTATTTCCATCTTCTATCTCTATAGGATTTATTTTAAGAACCATGCTCAATCAATAATAGTAATCCTCTAAATAGCCCGGTACCCGTCTTATTCTTTGAGATCGTCTCAACGGCTCAGGAGGAGGAGGAGGAAGGGGAGGTAAAATAGCCTGATACTCATCGTCTACAATCACTGGTGTATACAATCGATCCTCCCCTAAAGCCGGTCTTCTAGTTTGTTCCTCTACAGTTAAATAAGGTAATAAATTAGCGATTCTAGGTTCTATAAAAAAATCTCTAAAACGAGCCGGTAAGCGGCGTAAGCGTTGTCTTCTAAACAGTCTGTCCTCGTCTTCTATCTGATTATCTTCCTCCTCGTCCAACTCCTCCACCTCGGGTTCAGACGGTTCTTCGACCTCCTCCACCTCTTCTTCTACTTCCGCTTCTCGTGGAGGAAGAAGGTCGTTCAAGAATCTGTAATCAAAATCTCCCACTCCCCTCAAAATTATTTCCCCATTGGTATCGTTATTATCATTAAAAACAAAATTCAATTGATCATCGTCGGCTGTAAAGAAACCCGAACCGATTAGAGCATAATCTAGACCCTCGTTAAAATTTCTCTCTACTATATCACTAAGAAACTCCACTCTGTTTGGGAGAAAAGGAAGACTGTTGAAAAATCTCCCCCTTCCAGGAGCGTGAATGGCGGGTTGAATAGATAAATTATCAGTGCCCGGTACAATGTAGTTCTCCCTGTATGCCCGATCTATAAAAGATATAATCTGTCTAATAGCCTCTTCCCTTCTATTAACATCGATTATAGAAAAAGAAATCTGTATATTACCTCCAATTCTCTGACTTACGATTACTCGTACGGGTGAAATTAAATCGTTAAAAAAAAGATTATCAAAATAATTTTGTATAGCCTCCGTCAAAGGATCAAATTGTCTAGGATCGACGAATTGAATCCTAGGTCCTCTAAATCTGCGAGCGTACATTAGTAACCATAAGCTTTAGCAGATTGACCATACAACGAGGAAGACAGAGAAGACATTGTAGACACAGTTTTCTTTGGGAGATTGTTGGAATACAACTTTCCCAGAGCCACCGATTTCAAGGCGGTGCCAAGCTTTGGAACACACCACACTTTATACAATTCAGGACACAAAATTTTAATATTTCTTTCTAAAATATCCAGGTGTTTCTTTTCGATCAGCTTGGTCTCATCCGGAAAACGATCTGCAGACAAAGATTTCCTTTTGGTTCCGGTCTTGGGGGCAAAGTAAGACTCGTCACTCTTGTTGTTCGAGTAGTGAAAGCGAGTCTTATTGGTCAGATAGTTGCAGAGAAGAAATGAGTTCACATCGTCCTTAACGATGCCGTTTGAGGCTTGGCTCTCGGTTTGACTTCTGACCACAGTAATGTATGGATCCTCACCCTCAAGAGGTTCTCTCACCTATCAGAAGACAAGAGATAGAGAGAAGAAAAAAACATTGAGTACATTATATAGACAGAATCAAAAAAAAAAACCATCCCCCAGAAAGTCCAAACTTACCACGTGCACGGTAATTCCTCTGAAGCCATTGATTCCAATTTGAATATCCACTCGCCAAACCGCTTCGTAGTTAATCTGTTGCCACTTGACAGCTCTTTCACCAGCCTTTCTCTTAACGCCTCCACCTTCCTTGTTAGGGTCCAAGTCAATCTGTACAGTCTTTTTAGCCGTCAACTTTTGTCCTTTCAACTTGCACTTTTGCCACAAGTCAATCTGTCTGAGATCACAGATAAAACCTAGGAACTCTTGTGGCACCCAAATGGTATTAAACATGGCATTAGCCAGAATAATTTTTCTCTGATCGCTGAAACTATTTTTGCTGTTAAACATGAACGAAGTCAACAGACCGTCCACGTTATATTGCAGTTGACAGATGGAACATCGAATCACGGTATGCTTGACAATCTCCTTCTTGAAATTAATCGTTTCGATTACTTTAAATTCTGTCTCCACAACATTCTTGGTTTCCCCTCTATCTCTTTTAAGTTTATGCACCGTTCTACACTCAGGCACCGCGCATCTAAAATGGCCGTCCTCATCGATGAGATTAATCCCTACAATGGAGGAATACTTGGCAGATTTGGACACACAAGTCCCCGTAAGAAGGGGAAGCTCTGCGCTAAAGTCGACTTCGGACATGGTTAAGCTCCGTTAATTTATGTGATTTGTGTACAGCACCAAAAGTTTTAACTCCTTTATACGATGTGGTAGGCGACGAAAATAGTTTTATCGGTGGTTAATTAACCACTGATAACGACGCATGATTAGCGAGTCATATGACTATGTTATCTCATCATGTGAGAGTCATATGACTATTAATCTCGTCATGTGACAACGATAACTCTTATCATCAATCATGTGACAAAGATAAAATTCTTATCCGAAATCATGTGATGGGGTAAACCCATCTTATCATAAGTCATGTGAGACTGATAACGGTTATCCGACATCATGTGATGAGTTATCTTATCTAAAACAGACAAACCCATGGGCACCAACCCATTGATATCCTTATCGGTGGCGAAAACCCATACTGATAAGGGCTTATCTAAGACGGAGACATGGTACGGATTGGTACGGCCGAAGATAACTCAGACCAAAATAACTGCTACGATAACCGCTATCGGGTAGAATAGTATAAATGCTAGGACTTGGACTGACTCGGGCCATAACTCAAATTGAGCTCGAACTGGAAGATCAACTACTACTACTACCACCACCAGGATTATTTACTTCGTTCCTTTGGATCTTTAAGTTGTGCATTTCCAACAAGATGTCTTCTATTCATCATGAAACTCAGTAAGTAATATATATTAACTGTAAATATTTATTTTTTCCATCTTTTCTCTCTCTCATACAGTTGATTGACTTAAAGTTTGTAAGTAAATTAAAGGGGTGACGAGACTTAGCATAAGTTATAACTATTATTGTCTATTTATCTATTTATAGGGACTGTGATGAGATCAATGTGGCGATGGATGAGCCTATTGAGACTGATGTTGTCAATGTCCCTACCGAGGATGCTAATGACCAGACTGATGATGAAAACTGTGGAGAGGGGCCCCTCAAGAAGCTGAAGCTGAATGAAGGTACGGCCCTAAAGGTTGCTTTTGAGGGCGTGTTGGGAGCGGGGAAGACCACCCTTCTGAGGAATATTCAAAACAAGTGTACCAAGAGGAAGCTGAAAGTGGAGGGGGAAACCTATGCTTCTGAAACTGCAGAAGATCAAGTCAATCTTCTTGATTTGCAGTATCGCCAAGACCCCCAAAGCTCAGTTCTGTTTCAATTGTTTGTGATGTGTGACAGGCGTGTTAATGGACGTTCCCTTGATGCTGGCCTGTCAACCAATAAGATTGAATGGGCCTTGATGGACAGGAATGTGTTTGGTGTGTATCTGTTCAATATGGCCAAGTACAGAATGGGAGTGATGACCAAGGCTGAACGTGACCTTGTCATGGATACCATTGCCATGACCAACAAGTTTGAGAGCAAGGCTGACGGCTGTTTCATTCTTGTCAAGGATATTAAAAAATGTCTTGCAAATGTGGCTAAAAGGGGAAGAAAGGAAGAGATGAATGACTGGTATCAAATGACTGCTTTGGAAGTGTATTTGTTTGAGGAAATCATTAATGCTGTGAATGACCCGAGTGTGTGGAAGCAATTTTTCATTCACAAACCAGTCCTTGTTTTTGGTTCGAACATTGAAAGACAAACTGAGGTGGTTGAGAATGTGATGGACATGATGTATGATGGGGAACACAAGGACGTGGTGCGTGACCTTTGCAATGACCCTCCAAACTATGCGGTCTCTTTTTGTTATGGGTTGTGGAAAAATAAGATGGAGGGAAAATGGACATATAAGGACTTCACAGAAGCTTGCGAAGTGCTTGTTCCAATGGAAACTCCCAAATTTCATGTCAATCCATTGATCAACAAGTTCACTCTGCCTTCACTCTTGACCCCTACAACTGATCTTGATAACATCAAGTTGTACAATTGGGTCGATGAATGTGTTGGACGAGTTGAACTTTTCCCACGTCATTTTTATGACGATGCAGGCTATGACTTCAAATTGATCTTTGATGAGTCATCAATGGATTTGACTGAGTTGGGTCCGGGAGCAGACCTGCTTGTGAGTTTTAAACTCAAATTTGCTCACGAGGAGCGATGCTCTATCAGAGCCAGTTCAAAATCCAAATACATGGGGGACAAGGTGTTGATGAGAACTGATGTCAAAGTTGACAACTCTGACAGTGAGTTCACTGAATACACGGTGGTGTTGACATTCATCAACACATTTGACACCCAATTGGGAAGGGGTCATCTCCATAACAGGAGATATGGACAACTGGTTTTCCTGGAGAATGAGTGGTGGGGAGGGGAAAAGGCAGATGTGGGGGATGAGGTGATGATGGACTTTAAAGTCCCAAAGACTGATGTCTTGTTCATGCCAAACATTGATGATGGTGCCATGTTTAGGCCTTTGACCTGGAAAGCTTACAACAAAATCAAACTGTTGTGTGCTTCCCCAAAGAACCCACACATGATCCCAAGGGGAGGAGTTGTTGATAGGGGATATGTTCAGGATTACATCAAGGTGAGCCTTGATAACCTGGAAGGGAATGATGACTTGGACTACTTTAACAAGTATGTCAATGTTGGTGCCAAGTGGTCCAACTACAAAGTTCTCCATGGACTTGAGATTCCAGAGAAAGTGTTCCAGGTCAGGGGATGCAGGCAATATGGGGAGGATTCGTCCACCTTTTATAACCATGTCTTGAAGACATTCCAACACCCAGACAGTGGATTTATCAAAGGGTATAAATCAATGTGGACAAAACTGCCTAGCAGAAATCTATAAATTTTCTTTTTTTTACTGTCTTAGGCGCTGAAGAAGGACCTAGTGGTCTTGGGAAGAAAGCTGCCAAAGACTTTAAACCAAAACCTGAGGTAAGAAAAAGGAAGAGTCGAAAGAAACCCTCGACCGATGTTCTCTCTGAAGCGATTACGATTGCTGATATTCCAAAACCAATTTCCCCCATTCCTGCTGAAAACCCATCTGGCGACAACAGTGTCTACGTTAAAAGATCATTTCCGAGATCCCTCGGAATTAACACCACGGATAACAAGAATTTCCAACGAATGACCATTTTTAACTATCTAAAGTCGCATTCTGACCCAACCATTGTTCATAAATTACTAAGTTTACAATTTCTTCCCAATGTTCAAAATGTCTACAAATCGTATGCCTTTAATATGGCTTTTGCTGTAATTACTAAGTTGATCGACTTTGATCTCCTTAGTCATCGAATTGGAATTATTAATAAATGTGTTAACTATCAAAGAAAAATGTATGGTGCCTGTAAAACGGAAGTTGCTCAACAAATTGACAATGACCTTACTTTGTATCTGAATAAAATTGATAAAGTTGATCCGAACTTAGTCGATAAATTTCATGTCTTGGATAATTGGATTCCAATCCGCCGTAGTATTGTAAATGAATTGATGACTCTTCGGTCTCCTCGATATCCCAATTCCTACCCAATTGTCTGTAGAGAACGTCGCAGAGATGGTGAATGTTTTATTGATAAGAAAACTATTCTTGATTTTATTTCTGAAAATACTTTGAATAAAAATATGAAGATTGGACAAAATTTTATTGATGCCTTTGTGTCTTGTATTAATAAAGTAAGAATTGTTTTTAGTTTTAACATTGCTAATTACGCAATTGTAAACGATATCATTTCTAAATGTAAGGGAATTAACGGGGTGGAACAAAAGAAGGAACTACAAAGACTAGTTCATATGGTTATTCGTAAACATTTTATACGATCTCGTACTGAACATATGTCTTGTAGTGATTGTGAATAAAAAATTTTTATTGCAGGAAGAAGAAGAGGAGGACTGTGAAAGATGTAAAGAATTAAAAGCTCAATATAAAAAACTGCGCATAGCTTATGAAAGACTAGAATATAGTCGAAGCAGCGCCTTTGGACTTTTGGGAAATTTCTTTTAGATGGATTTGTTTTTTTCTTTTCAGTTATGCCCTGAGGATTTTTGTGTCAAAACTAGTGCAGATGTTGATTCTATGTTTGAAATACTGTATTGTCTATTGTGGAATAAAATGTATATCGAACAATGTATTGATGATGATGATGATGACAATAAAAGCGATAGCTCTTCTATCAGTTTCTGTTTTGATAATGTGGATGTTGATATCGCATCCACGTGTGACATAGATGATATAACGGATGATGATATAAGACAAGATTCTAATAATACCTATGACGACTTATGTTATTTTTTCAGTGTCACCCCGCCATGAAGGTCCTGGACCCATATATTTTTTTTCATGAAGAGATTATTACTTTTTTAGTGTTCAGGGCCGTAATGTTTACGGGGTATAATATGTATAGATGGCTTAATAGAAAATATCAAGATTATAAATGGAAAAGAGCCACAGTGTGGATTCTTAAGAAGAAAAATAAATAAAATTTATGTTTTTCTGCCTTTTCAGAATTATGAGAATTTCAATACGGGAAGTATGGCAGAGAGTAAATTACTCGAGAGACTGTACAAACAGTCCAAAGGACAAATAAGTTTAGAAGATGAAATTTCCACCCCTGTTTGCAATAATACCTTGCAGAGTGAAAGCATGCCGGAAGGAAGTGTGAAAGTGAGAGACATCTATCTTGATGTTACAAGAATGAATGATGAAAATAAAAAAATGATGACCTCTGATTTGTTGAATGACATTGCCATGTTTGTTTTTGATAACTAAGATTTTTTTGAATATTTTGGAATTGTACTATTTATAGATGTGAAGAAAACCAAATAAACTTTATGATTGAACTATATAACTTACCTTGTTACATCTATGATGTGAAAACTGTACTTGTTGCTGTGATAGTCTTATGACACATGGGACATTTCCCTGTAATCAGAGAACATTGCAAACATATCACAAGGTCACCACAGGGGTATAACAATTCATTGGCTTCTTGCCTAATACACATCTTGCACACTTGTCTCTTCCTCAAAAATCTATTCTCTGCTCTCAAGAGTCCTATAATAATCTCATTCTTGGAGGGTGGAACTTTAGCTGTGGGTTTCGGATCTGCGTTCGGGGTGAGCATAGTCAGATCTGGTGGAATCTTGTAAGACGAGATTGCCCTGAGATACTTGCACTCGGGTCTGAATTGGCGATGCACTGTGGTTACATCATCGCCGGGTAACCAATTAGAAAGACCGATGCCGCACCAAAAGCATCTTACTGTATCTTTCTTGTCGGTAAAGAAAAATCCGGCAGCTGAGAGTTCCTCTATAGAATGTTGACACTTGGAAACTTGTTTGAATTGGTCCGGAGTTGGGAATGATCGAACTCTGTCATCGCACAAACTCATCTCCAAGTATAGAGGGGGTTGTCCTTGTCTGTTAGCGTTTAGATCCATGATCTATAACAAAAAAGGAAAGAGCGAGCTCTCTCCCCAAAAACCCAGAGGATTTTTGATTTAGCTGGATGATTTTTATCTTTAGAGGTGCTACTAGTGTTACAGCAGCCGGGGTAGCAAAGCCGGCCCCTGATTTCCGCCAGTGGGATTCGAACTCGAGTCGAACTAAATCCTTTGATTTGTTCAACAAGAACCGACCAGTTACACACTGAGGAAACCAGACACTGAATATATAGACTAAATGGTGGGTATATGTAGTGAATCGAAACAAAGAAAGGGGGCGTTTCTCCCGACTATATTTTACACTCAGATAACCTTATCGAGGGAGAGGCTAACCCTCGCATCATTATCGGGAATTCCCGATGTGACATGGCAGATAAGATAAGCCGCTTACATCATTTTCCTGAATTCCCGATATGACTTGGCAGATATAAATAATTTATGACAAGTGGAAAACGAAGGGTGAGGTGGAAAATGAACAGGTAGGGTGAATTTTCAGAAACGTGTTCAGAAATGAGAAAAAGTTTTTTGAAAACCGAGATGGAAAAATTTTTCGCGAGCGATTGGGGTGTGTATATGATC
>JBCIKM010322873.1:0-11437 GCA_039654465.1 Melibe viridis
GGGGGGGGAGAGGTGCGAAACAGGTTTTTTGTTTTTTTGTTTTTTTTAGGGAAGGGGAGAAAGGGAGACATAGGATAGAGCATGCCAGAAAAAAACAAGTAATTCTAGTAAATGGATACAGGTAGAAGCAAAGGGAAGGACAATAGAAGTTTAAGAGTGAAAAGTGAGGGGAAGAGAGATAGTGGGAGGATATCATAGGTAACATTGTGTGTGTCTGAATCTGATCTGAATGTTCATTCTCTTTTTTTATTTATTTGGTCTTAATAGGCGATTCCTCAGAAACAAGGTAGAGTTCTGTAATTAATGTGAATGGTGTAATTTTGTAGCCTTTTAAAGGGTTTGACAAATAAATTTGTCCTCTTTTTTTCTTTTGCTATTTTTTTTTTCTTTTTTTTTTTTTAATGTATATCTTCTGAAATCTACCAGGTCCAGATACTCATCAGAGTCAGATGATTCTGAGAATTCTAACTCTAAATCCAGGTCGAGATCGAGATCACCCCGTCACCGCAAAAAGCACCACAAAAGAACTCACTCTGAGTCATCAAATTCTGATTCAGGGTCAAGAAAGAATAATGAGGTAGAGGACGCTCAGAAGAAGGCAGAAGAGAGAAAGTAAGTGTTGATTTTAAGGCAAAAGTTTGTAAAGGAATCCACAGTTAGAATTAACTTACAAAAAATATGTCACAACAATATGATGTAATGTTACATTGCTTTCTCTGAGTTCTTTTTCATATATGTGGTTTTTATTTTAATTGAGATATTTCTTTGCAGGAAGCAAAAAGAACTGATTAAAGCACTGGAAACTCCTGAAGAAAAAAGAGCTCGGCGATTGGCAAAAAAGGTAAGAAGTACTTTTTTTCAATTGATGTCAAATTTTTAATGTTTGAAAAAATTTCCACTATGCTTACAATTTGTGTTGTAATCACTCAAAATCCTTTTTAGTCTTCTTGATTTAATATGGATGTTAGGTCCTTTTTTTTTTTTTAAAATTGACATTTCACCTTTGAACTTATTCTTTTTTAAAACTCTTAATGTCCAGGAAGCCAAAGACAGAAAACAGAAAGAACAGATGGGCTGGGATAAAGATTATTTGGTGAGTTTAAAAATTCTCTTTTACAGTATATAAATTTATATGTGAACGGTAGCTTGATTAATATCTGGTGGAGGAGCTATGTTTGGCCCATTCCTCTGTGGTTGTCCAAATATTAAGGACTGATGATGCTTTCAAACTCCAATGTGGGTAAAAGAAGACACCCTGTTTCCAGAGGATTTCCAAATGATTAAAAATAAGATTGAAAAAACAAGTTGTATCATAATGAATCCTCTCTTTGATGTTATTGTTATTGATTTATTGTTGTTTCTTGATTGAAAATGAACATGAATGAGAGAACATATTTATATTTGTAGTCCACCTTCTACTCAATAGGGATACACAAATGCTGATAATCCATTTGGGGATGAGCACTTATTGGACACTTTTGTTTGGACAAAGAAATTGGAAAAAGAGGGAGTTAGTGACCTCACATCAGAGCAGATTCAGCACATGCATCGAGCTAAAATGATACAGAATAAGGTATGGATAATATTGTGTGAATGTAAGGTAACTGTTTTTGTGTACACTATATTTGATTTTAATTGTGATTCATTAAAAATACAATACCACACAATGCTCACCTGACAGTAAATTTAAAGTGCCAAGTGTGTTTGTATATTCTTAACTGTGAAAACCCTTTTATTCTTAAAATAATGTAAATGTATCCAAAAAATTGTCGCTTTTATATGTCAGAATCTTCAGAAAATTGTCTTTGTTTGTGTACTCTTTGTTAGCCTTAGGTAGGCCAAAAGAACCCCAACAAAAACCCACGCCCAACTTAACAGACCTATCATGCTGTACCCACATACTCTATCTGAAACTAACCATGCTTTAAGTACCTCTTTATTAATATAATATCATAGGCTATTCAGATTTTTAATCCAAGTATTCCTTTAGGTGATTAAAACACCATTTATTCCACTTTTATCTGAACAATTAAGGTTAATTTTTTACATTATGCCATTCAAGTTAAACGGGCGTTCAAAACCTCAGTGCATCACTAGGCTGAGTGTGCAGTTTTTGTTTGTTTGTGTCTTTTATTTATTTATTTATTTTGTTCATGTGCACACGTGAATGAATCATGAGGGTACTGAAAAGTACTTGTGAAACAGAATTGAATCTTAATTAAACTGAACGACAGTAGTTTAGGTAGTTTGGACATATATAAAAAATAATGAGAATTAAGTTCATTTACATTGTACCTTTTTTTTTTAGGAAAGCTTCATTCAGTGTTATCGGGTTGCTAATAATATTAATCGTCATTCCACTTTTTTATGGACCATGAAATTATTATACTGTCCATTATCCTGTGATACTTTTGACATTTTTTCTTTAAATTTTGTGTCATTATTTTGAAAGCTATATTCCTTCAACAGCAAGGCATACCTTTACATTTTTTTAAAATGCAGAAGCTTATTTCATTAGGTTATAGTTTTTGCCAGGACTAGGTTATTCATTTTTTTGTTTTGTTTTTGTCAGGTTGAGTTGGAGAAAGTTAAAAAACGCAGAATTGAGAGAGAAAAAGAGCAGGAAGAAAGAGAAAAGGAAAGGGTAAGTGATGATATTCAATCATTTAGTGTTTTTGAACAGAATATTGAACACATTCACAGTGAATCTTTCATTTGAAATTGTAGCATCATTATGTCCACGATTCATGACAAAACACTTGCCTTAACAAAAGTTTAAGACTTGTGGTATTCTCTGTTGCTTATAGTATGGATTTCATTTGTGAAAAGTATAACCAAAATAGTTTCATGTTTATTTTTACTATGAAATTATTTATTACTGAAGTCTTCTTTTTATTATTCTGGCACTTACCTTTCATACCTACCAATTTGTTGAACAGGAGATGCTTCAAAGAGATAAAGAAGTAGAATATTTTCAAGCATGGGAGAAGCAAGAAGATGGGGTAAGAATTTTAATGTTTGATAAGCTTCCATGCATTATGATATTAATCAGTTGATCTTAACAACTTACTTCCCAGTAGGCATTTCATTTAGGACAGCAACAAAAGTTTTCCTTTAGTGCTGGTTTTGGGCTGACTTTGCAATCACATCTCAGATCTTTTTCATGGCTGCTATCTCATTTGCCTTTTGGTGTCTTTTTGGAGATGAGCTCTGGTCACCTAATACGCAGGTTCTTCCTTGGTTTTTACTTTGAAAGGAAGATTTCAGAATAGCTTGTCACTTACTGCCTCTGTATGTATGCCTTTTAGTGTATGGTCAGATTTTATTGCCCACCCCATACATAAAAATCAAACTTCTTTGCTATATTTCAATCTGATGAGTGTTTCCTGTTTTTTTTCTAATTGTTTCATCATTATGAAACTAATGCCCAGTTTTTGTTTATTATTCTGAATAGGATACTATTGAGGATGAAGTTAGTAGTTCTCAGATGATTGTTCAATATAGGCTTGTCGCCTTTTAGCTTTTGCTTGGAAATTCCTGGCATCTATTTTTATAGAGGGGGATAACAACTCCTATATTACAATTGCCAATGATACTTTTTTTACACCGAAACTGATCCGTAAAACTTGTTTTTGTGGTTTGAATAGAAAAATACTTGAGAGAAGAAATACTACTTAATTTTAGGTTACCATTGCTGCTTGCAATAATATTTCCATCCACCCTCTTTAACAATAAAACAAACTCAGATTTACCGTCCTTTATAAAAGAAGTTGCCAGGGAAAACCAGCTTAGAGCTCAAGGAAATGCTGTATTGTTGTTTAATTGTGTCATAGAATTTCAGGTTTGACAGATGATTTAATCAACTTAGAAAAGAGGTGAATGAGCTTTAGGTCGAGTAATACCCCTAATTTATTGCTCATTACGTTATGCAAGGCACAGTGGACTGATCATCTATCTGTCTTCATTTCTTGTGGTCCAGAGTTTTTCCCAGCTCAACTTGGAGCTGCATCCCGACAATGAAGGGATATGGATAACATAACAAAACAGAAAAGAGGTGACATTATGTGTCTCTTTATTTCTTCATTTCTAACCAATGGTCAGGTTAAGGAAACATTTTTGTCATTTTTGAAAATGATTGAATACAAATTATTCTTATTTTTCTTTTTTCCTCTTTTTTGAATGCACAGTTATTTATTATCATACTGTAGCATTTATTTTTTTTTTTCATTTTCAGTTTCATTTGAACCAGGCTAAGCTGAGATCGGAGATTCGTATAAAGGATGGCAGAGGTAGCAACTTTAATTTATTGTATTTTGCTGTTTATATATGCCCTTATTTCTATCCTATTTTCCTGTCTTTCTATTTCAGAGTTTTCTCTTTAATGTAACACATCATTGGATTTATTTGAATTGCTGTTTACAGACTTATAGTTTGTAAGTTTATATACAGCTTTTGTATCAGAAAATGAAAAGAAAGAAATACTTTGAACATCTAAGATTGTTGATTGGCTCTTACCTTTAGATGAACGGAAAAACTGCAATGTGTGTTGTACTTCAGCTTCGTTAAACATTGTTTTCTATTTTAACTGCTTATCACATCACTATTTTTTCTCCATTTAATTTTTTGTATTTATCTTTCCCCCTTTTTTTTTTCCTGTTGTTTATTTTATTTTTCTTCAAACCTTATAAGCCTTCAGTTAACTGAATACAAAGAAAGATAAACGTTCATTATTTTTATGCTCAACTGATTAATTAAAGGAGGCTTGATGATTTGAAAATGAAGCACTATTTTAGCAGTGATCACATGGAAGTGTAATCTATCCATGAAAATCTATTTTCATTATTATTTTTCTCATCATCTGTCAATGTTGATCAATGATCGTTGCATTAGCCTAATATGTTTTTATTCCAATTTTATAGGAAGAGGCAATTGGACTTTATTTTGAAAACAAGAACCATTATCATCATCTTCAGTACTGGTCATATTTTATTTTAGTATTTGTACGTGTTGAGGGCGTGGGGGGGGAGGTGTCAATGTAGGAATACTTATCTTATATCCATTTAAATCCGACAGCTAAACCCATTGATTTGTTGGCCAAGTATATCAGTGCAGAGGATGACGAACTTGCAGTGGAGATGCATGAACCTTACACATACCTTTATGTAAGTAAAACTCAAAACCTGATCTTTTTATTGATGGAATAAGAAACCCCCGGAAGAATGGCTATTCCAAAGTATCGCTATCACAATAACATGAGTGATGATGTTATACTTGTCACTCTCTAATTATTGAATGAAATAGAGCATGTAGATAAATGTCCATGAATAGGACAAAATGAAGCCATAGAGAAAGGTAGATAAATAAATAAATAAATAAATAAATAAATAAATAAATAAATAAATAAATGAAATTATAATATTAAAGATCTGTGCCCATCCTATTACCAAGATCCCTAGGCACTTTACAGTACATTGACAGGTAATATTAATTGGTACATTCAACAAAGCACAGTCACAATAACTAATCATTCTCATACACTCAAATGAGATAAAAATAAGTGACTTGCCTCTGTGACATATTTGAGGCTGTTTTTTTTTTTGTTTTTTTTTTATAAATTTTCTTTCTTTATTCATCTTTCACTGTGGCTTCATCTTGTCCTTCTCTTGACAACGCACTTATACAAATATTTAACAATGACTTATTTCTTTAGAATTTCAATAATTTTCAATGTCTACTCCTCTCCAAATCTTTGTTTGTTTCATATAATATATCCTTGCTTCTTTGCCCAGGGCCTTACTATCCGGGACTTGGAGGATCTGTTGGAAGACATCAAAGTGTACCTGGAGCTGGAACAGGGCAAGAATGCCAGCTACTGGCGAGACATCATCACAGTGACTAAGGACGAGCTCTCCAAACTCAGAAAAATTGATGCCTCTAGTAAAGGTGGGGATCAGAAGGAAGTCACTTTCAGATCGTGCTAATTTCATAATCCGTTGTTTTATTGAAAGCCATTAGAATTTGCACACAATGTCTAAATGACTTGCAGCTGGTTCTCAGTGTATTGATCTAGTGGCCAGCCCTGATTTTTCTTTATACTTCTCTCTGTAAAATTTGGTTACATTTGTGGTATTATTGTTGGTATATGGTAGTTAAACTTTTATTTCTTTTTCCATAACTTCATTAGTTGCTTCAAAGATTATAATCTCTAAAGATGTTGGTAATTGAATGTTATTTTAAAACAATTACCATTGTCTTGAACAGAAATGTTTCTATAACCCTAAATTGTGTTTTTAACTTTCAAGAATTTTTTATGCCTTTTGTTTTGCAGATTATATGGGAGATCGTCGTAACGTAATCAATACTGCAGTGAATACAGAAATTTCAGACCTTTTTAAAGGCAAGACGACCAATCAGTTGAAGCTGCTGGAAAAGCAGATCAAGGACAAACTCAGTGGGGGTGAAGGCATTGATGTGGGTGAGTGGAGTATTTCACAGGTGTAGGATCATGACATTTGTAAAGATTTTTCTTGTTCAATACTCTTGATGTACTCTGTATTGCTTAATTATTGGAAGGTCTATATTTCAGGAGCTTTTTGAGTATTTTTTTCACTCTAAAAAATCTAAAAACATATGCACTTGCAATAATGTCAAATATTTTTATTCATTGCTTATTATCACTTATTCCACCAGTCATTTGTCAATAACATGTCTTAACAATGCCTTGTCATTAGTGAGTTTGCTGGCAAACATTATGCTTCATGTAAAATGCAGATTAATGAAGTAGAAATTATGCTGTCTGTTAATTCTTATTGAGCTGTGACAATATTATTTGTGAATTAAATTTTAATCATTCTTTGTCCTTCTTAACATTGCTTCTTTCACTTTTGTTTGTTTTCTGACTATATGGAAAACTGCTTTTGTTTCTTGGCTTGACTATCAAATAAATAGAAATGCATAAGTGAAATAACAGTGACAGGGTACGGATGGTTAAAAATGGGGACAAGCTTCTATTAAGTGATCAGTCTCATTCCCTGATGCTAATTGCTTTTTTTAAATTTAAAAACAATATGACTGCTTGATATTTCAGGCTATTGGGAATCCCTGTTGCAGCAGCTTAAATCTCACAAGGCCAGGACCAGGCTGAGAGAGAGACATCAGGACGTTTTGCGACACAAGCTGCTGAAACTTAAACGAGAGGTGGCCTCTCTTTTTTGTTTTGCTTTTGTGTTACTGCCTCCAGGACAAATTGAAATAGAGCTAGAGACAATAATTTGAAATTATACCTTTTTATGGAAGTCTTTTTATGGAACATTCATTTATCTTCTATCCGTAGTTATTTGCTACAATTATATATATATATATATACTTTTTCTCATTTAATTCTTACCCCAGGGCATTTGAAGACTAAAGTCTACCTCACTCTTAAATACTTATGCTTATGCTTGTATTGTCTACCTGGTTTATAAGATGTAATCTTTTGACTTCTTTTTCTTTTTTTTTCTTATTTTTCAAATTGTTTGCCTTTGAAGCAAAGATTTTTCTCTGGTATGGCAGACATATTGAATTAAACTGATATGATAGGCATTGGCGATAAGTATTTGAAATTATTTATGGTTTACAGCAAGGCATTGAGTCTGGTCCCCTTTTCCCTGTGGTGGAAGGTGAAGAAGACAGCCCATCTCCAAATCCTGGCCCCTCTACAGACATCAAGGGCGAAGAGTAAGTTTGATGCACACCAAGATGTATTTTTTAGTTAGTGTGTCAGGAACTAGTTGAAACCCCTATTATGGAAGACTTACAACCTTGATTTTTTTTTTCTATGGCTATAGCTTTGTATCCTTCCAGAAATGTACTTACTCTATTTCTCAGATTATCATCTCGGGTGGGGCAAAAAAGACTATGATGCTCCCCCAGTCTTAAGTTCCCTTAAAATGGGCCCCTCCCAAACAAGCATGCACAGAACCCAATCCCCCATGGTTAAAATGACAATAAAAGCATTATTTGAAAGACTAAACCCATGAAAGCATACATTTTCACCTTCAGAAATGATTTGTGTACATGAATATCAATATGATACTTTTGAGTAGAAATACTGATATAGGACAGCTTGCATGAGTTGTGGAGGAGGAGAGAATGAAAAAGAAAAATGAAGGAAAGTGTTCAAAGTTGTCCCACCTATTTGTCTTACATTGTCATTCACTAAAACTAGTGAAAACTGTTGTTTGGTCACTTTCATCACTATTGTCTCTATCTCTTACTATCACTATCCCCTCATTATTGTGATTTTCGAAGGAGTTCCATGATCATGACATAGAATTGTCACTCCCACCCCCACTTCCTTATTCCTCGTCACTTTAACTCATAGTTCACCTCAAAACAGATTTATAAAAAAAAGACCGTGGAGAAAATCAGTCATAAAACGATCTACTTGTTCTCCACTGAAGAGTTCCTGTCAAGAGACCAGTTGACTGAACTTACCATTCAACCGCTAGTATACTGGCGAGCTTTATTCTAGGGCTAAAATTACTGTTAGATGTTCATGCGAAAGGCTTAAAGACATCATTCTGTAACCATGTACTCTATCTAACTGAAATTGTAAGCAATAGTAAAATGATATCAACATTGTATCGTAACGTTTCTAAGAAACCAATGCCCAAATGAAGATAGAAACATGCACACTTTTTCAAAGCCTCAATAAAGTAAGTAAACAATTCTGATTGTTATTCATAAGATTTCAAGTAGATACAACAAAGTGTTTTCATACAGTGACACCATTTTTGACTGTTGGGATAGTAGGCAAAAGCAGATTTTTGATGAGATAAAGAGAAATTGAATTCTTATTTGTCAAAATTATCCCATGCAGAATTTCCACATGATGAAAGTGATGTTGCTGTAGGAAAAACAATTGGTTCAATCTTCTTCAAATTTGTTGTATAACTTGAATAGTCTGAGTTGTTGCAAAAAAAAAAAAAAAAAGAGAGAGAAATCCATATGTATTTGCATTCGTTAAATAAGGGATTCCTAAGAGGCATAAATTCCTGTAGCCATGATATTGTCTCAAAAGACCTGTTCTTAGGTAAACGGCTGTTGCAAACACATTTGAGCTTAAATTATTCAGTTATGGGCAGATATAAATGTTTGTTAAGTATTATAAATATCCGTCGGACAGAATTCATAATTAAATTATGAAGTTTTAAGCCTTCAAAGCTGGACGCGTTTTTTTTTTCTTTATCCAATATTTTGCTTTCAGAATTAAAGAATGTGAAACATTTCTTCTTATTCAAAAGTTGAGATAACTGAATCCTCAAGTTTGAGACAAATTAGTTGCAATATGCACATTGTCATCAGAAATGTAGGTTTCTATCAAGCTTTGACTATTTTTCTTTTTGCTAGAAATGCTGGTGAAGATGCTGATGGTGATGAAAAGGGAGAAGGTGCGGAGGAGGAGGCCGCACCAACAATGACAGAGGAAGATATGATGGAACTGGAATACCTTAAGGGAGGCTACTCTCCAAGACTTGTGAGGGCGGAAGATTTAACTATTGACGCTGTCATCTATGATGAAGAAGATGACGAAAAGAAGCTGATCCTGGCGAGGAGACAAGTGTTTGATACCGGCCGAGTCAAGGTGAGACCAATCAGGCTATACTATGTCCAACAATTTTGAATTCAAGGTACCCTCCCATTGTAGTTAATCTGGACCCTGTGGATCTTTGATAGTATTCCCATTTCCATTCCCATGAAAAAAAAATGAATCGACTAAAATAGAATTTTACACTTTCGCTACTTTCAGCTTCAGCTTCTATTTGGGAAAAGGAGAAAAGCTGTTGCTTAATACATTTTGAATTGGTGCATGGCATTTTTATAATTAGACAAGTAGATGGTATCAAGAACTGTCATTAAAAAAAAAATAAATCTGTATTTGTTTATAGATGGACAAACTTTTTAACCATAAGTACATTGTTATTTTTTCTGGTTTGTAAGCCATAGAGAGAAGCACAGTCTAAGGTCGTCTATCTGTGAAAATCTTTTCCATCATAGTCTTTGTTGTGTGTCTTCTATTATAGAGCTCTGTATGTTTGATAAGGGCTGTTATGATAGTGATAATTGTTTTGACTTTGGGCATTCTGTTGAGCTTTGAAGCAGCAGTTGATAGCTTGGATATTTGATCTTCTGTTTTGGTGCATACAAGAAAACAGATGAAAGTTGCCTTGCAAGAAAATGTTTCTCTGTCGTATGAATATTCTCTTAGATAATTACTACTACCTGTAGTTCAGTGAAAAGCATGATGGAATGGCTACTTGGCAGAAAACAATACTGTATGTAGAAAAGCAATACTGTGTCCTGTAATTTGGATGATAATCTTGTTGTAAGAAATACAGTTTTTTGTGGGTTTTTTTTTCCAGTTGCCTAAATTTGTTTTTCTCCTTACTGTATTTCCTACCTGCAGACAGATGGCGAGACAGAATTTGAGAAGAAGGCGAGAGAGGGAATGGACATGGATGAGGCTCAGTTCAGCGTGGAGGTGGGGCTGGAACAGCAGGCCTTCTTGTGGTCCGACAAGTACAGGCCTCGGAAACCACGTTTCTTCAACAGAGTCCACACCGTAAGTCATTTTACTCGCTCAGTCAGTGATCGATTGTTTCGTTGAATTGAGAAGTCAGGACTCTGTTGTTGATTTTTGGGAAGTTTTCTAGTAGAATTCCGCAAGAAGGTTTTTTTTAATGTCATTGGGAATGAATTGAAATAGCTGAAACATTTTCAAAGTCAACCATGACATCTAGCATACACAGGACTTCAGATCTAATGTGTCCCCTTTTTTTATAAGACCTTAAACAGTTTTCTTCTTCAAAAATTAAGTCCCATGACAATTTTCTTCTTTAAAAATTAAGTACCTCGCAAACTTGTATCTTTGGCAGTAGAAAGGAAAACTTTCCACAATGATTGCTTCGAAAAATAATGACTGTACTATCAATAATTTTTAAGATAGCGACCATCTCATCATATGTTTGATAATTTTTCTTTACGCATTTTCATCGCTACTCATGGAGGGGTGATTTAAGTCTTATGTAATATGGCTTTCTGTATGGTCAAAACACCTTGTTTTGAAATGTTTTTTATGAAGACATTACAAGTCTATTGCTTTGGTAAAGCCCATTTTTCCTGCACAGTTTTACTTTTATCGTTTATTTCTTGCAATGTATTTTTTGTAGTCAAAACTCAGTTTCTTTATCTGTCCAATCCATTACTATTACTACAATATAGATGCTTGAATGGATACCTTAACCAAAGTGTTTAAAACTACTGTTGAGTGCTGTTTCTTTTCTTTCACTGAAGCTTTTTTGTCTTACTTTTTCCCTTACTCCTTTCTGTCCCGAGTCCAGTTTTTGTTGTCTTGTTTAGGTTACAGTGGTCATCCCTTATTTCATGCCTTTTG
>JBCIKM010322984.1:0-11436 GCA_039654465.1 Melibe viridis
AAAAAAAAATGATAAAAAATAAAAATTATTTCCATTTCTGTGTTTATCAAAGCAAACATGTCATACAGTAAAGCTTTACATACATTATCTAATATTTCATTGAAGAGATCATGTCAAACGTAATGAGTTCTATATCCATTCCTCTTGGTCCAGACACAAGTCGAGAGAAGAGAGATGTTGAGGAGGATGGCAAGGAGTACAACTTTCTCTCCAGGGAAGAAATGGAAAACCAAATCATTGCTCAAAAGTAGGACTTTTTCAAAATTATTTCCAAAGATTGAGAAATTTAATTAACAATGAGCACTGACCTTTAACCTCATGTTGGGCTCCTCTATGACCCTCAATAAACAAACAAACAAAACAAACACTTTTAAATACTACGTTGGAGGGTAATTAGACAAATGCAAGCACAGGAAGAAAGTTTTACTGAGCTATCTTCTTCCTCTTTGACTGGTAACCTGTTTTCCTCATCAACAGTATCATTAACTATGAATTTATTTGACTCCAGATTGACTATCTCAAAATATTTTCTGTTCCATCTCTCAATAAGAGCTCTTCTTATGGCCAACCAATCAAAAATCTGCCCATCTCAGATCTAATAACAGCTATTGCCAATTGGCTTATCTCAATGTATTCACAATTAATTTAGTTAATTTTTTTGGCGTTGAATGAGGATGGCTGTTGTTGTAACACAGTTTTAGAAGCACACAAATGCTCCAGTCCTGACTATGTTGTATTATCCATGGTGGACCGTACCTTTTAGATTTTCATACAGGTATTGTTATGATTTAGAGAAAGATTCAACTCCGTGAATGAACTGGTCTTATTTTAAGGCTTTGACAATATGCAATCTCCTTGTGCAAGGTATTCAACACAAATTACTCACTGGAAAATACAAGTGATTCCTTTGGCATTACAATGTAAAATTAACTAATTATACACAAGGTGGTACCTTTTGGGGAAACTAGGTACCATTTTTGGGGAAGGAGGTACCGTTTTGGCGAAAAAGTTTCTGTCTAAGTAAAATTCCCAATTAATACCTCCTATGAAGTCGCAATCATCTTCACTCAAACAAAGCTGTGAGTAAATGCAACCAAAAATGCCTCATTTATCCTGCTCATCATTTCTTTGTTCAGATTTGTGGAGTACGGCGAGTATAAGGGCAACTTGTATGGTACAAGCTTAGACTCCATCAAATCTGTGATACAGCGGGGGAAAGTCTGCCTCCTTGCCCCACACACTCAGGTAAGGTCATTAATTCTGTGATACAGCCGGGCAAATTCTGTCTCTTTTCCCCACATACTAAAGTAAGGTTATTAATTCTGTGATACAGCGGGGCAAAATCTGCCTCCTTGCCCCACACACTTAGGTAAGGTCATCAAATCTGTGATACTGCCGTGCAAAGTCTGTCTCTTTTCCCCACATACTAAAGTAAGGTCATCAAATCTGTGATATGGTGGGGAAAAGTCTGCCTCCTTGCCCCACACACTCAGGTAAGGTCATTGATTCTGTGATATGGTGGGGCAAAATCTGCCTCCTTGCCCCACACACTCAGGTAAGGTCATTGATTCTGTGATATGGTGGGGCAAAATCAGCCTCCTTTCCCCATAGTCTCTCAGGTAAGAATAAAGTTGGAATTTGCACTAGAACTGGATGACAATCAAAGAAAAGGGTGTTGGTACAGTGCAGAGAAAAGACAAAGTCATAGACAGAAAGTAAAAAGCAAGAAGGTTGGAAATTATCCCAAGTTGGATTCCAACCTATATGGCCTGCTATGGCACCCATGGCCTGGCCACTGCCAGGACAGCAAGCTCAACTACTGGTCCATCCCTCTCGCTGGTGCTGTACTTGCTTCATTCCTTGTAACACACTCAGGACAGGTCCGCAAACCTCTGCCCAAGTCATGGCTGGGATACGAGCGCATTCTTTGATGCAGCCCCCTTAGCAGTTTTTTTTTGTAGATGTTTGTGATACACATCAAACTGAAAAACAGAAATTTCCATACATAGACACACATGTCTTAAAAAATTGAGCTATGCCAAAAACAGCTAAAGAGATTACCCATTCCTCTCCAGCACTTAATGCTGTTACACAGACATGTATGGTTAATAAACCAAATAGGAAAATCTTGGATAGGCAAAGACTTCAGCAGTTTTGAGGTATTTACTATGCACCCCCAAAGGTTTGTTTTTCCTTTATAGTGGTACTCACAATGCCCTTCAAGTGTCAGCCAGAGATGAAAGATTTTGTATTGCTCAAACAGGATGTTCAAGTCATGGTCTTGAGTCAGCCTTTTATAATTCATTTTATGAAAGGCTTAAATCAACTACAAACAAAAAAGACCCATTTATGAGATGCAAATCTCATCCCATTTTGCCAACAATATATATTTTTTTCTATCTCCCCTGATAAAACCTACCCTGAGTAAATAGTTTGACCGTCAGTATGTGACCATGACCTTGCATTGTTGCATGACCCTGGCTGGATCGTTGTTGTTATTGTTTTTACAGGCCCTGAAATTCATTCGCACCCCTGAACTTCGGCCTTTCATCATCTTCATCAAGGCGCCATCTTTGGAAAGTATGAAGGCAACTCGAATGGCCAAACATGCCAGAGGAACGGTCACGGATGGAACCCAACCAATGACGGTAAAACTGATTGCATGTTTAATGGTTTGGGTTCTTTGGGGTTGTTATTTCAACTTTCATGCTTCAAACATAAACAAACATTTACTTGTAATTTTGTCATTGTTATTTTGACAGTTTGATTTGTGAAAACAAATCAAGAATAAAATACCATGGTAGGAGTATGTAAGCCTCCGTAAGGACTAAGGAACAAAAATAATAATAATAATAATAATAATAATAATAATAATAATAATAATAATAATTTAAAGCATTTATTGAGTTGCGCTTTCCATGTTGAAAACATCTCAAAGCGCAAAGTAAAAGTGTGAAAACAAAAAGACCTGCTCATGATATAGATCTTAAGAAAGAGTTTTGAATTTGGATTTCATTTGTTCGACTGTCGAGTTTAAGATAAACGTTTTTCTTTCTTTTACAATTCAATGAGATTGGTATTAATATTCTAAATCAAACTATTCAAGTTTTTGGAGTAATTATTTTGAAAAATATAATTTCATTAAATCATGAAATTAAAAGTTTAACTACTCTCTTTCAAAATATTTTCTTAATATGTAAAAAAACACCTAGCTCTCCTACAATTATCATACATTCTATTTACTTTGTACGCTTATATGTATATACAAACCATCAGAATCTTTCTTGTGCCATTATTTATGTGACCATTCCAATATATTTTTAGTGTTTGTATTCTTTCAACACGCCACTGCTAAAACGTACTCTCACTTTGATTTCCATAAAATTTAGCTTGAAGAGCTCAAAGACATTGTTGATATGTCATCACGGATGGAGGAGCGTTACAGCCATCTGTTTGACGCCACGATAGTCAATGACGATTTGCAAGCGGCCATGACAGATCTGATCACCATAGCAGCCAAAATTGAGAAGGATCCGCAGTGGGTGCCTGCAGGCTGGTCCTACGCATGACACCCGAGGCGATAATTTTGTTGCATCCATCTCTCACTTGACATCTTCTCATGTAAACCATCAACATTGCTGCCCCTGAACACTTCATCAGCATATTATGATATACATCATAATCACGAATAGTCATCTCCATTGTCATCTGTAACATCGCCATCCTCATAGTTTTGTTTGATCATGACAGGTACTTAGTTCCATTCAAACCGTAGCATTTGGATATCAAAATTTGAATTTGTTCCTGAATAGTTATTTCAATGTTGAAATGAGAAAGAGAACAGACTTCACTTGGAGAGTTAGAGTCACGATTTTCTTTAGACTGTGAACAGTTTTTACATCATTGAGCCCATTTTAATTCCATTTTTAATATTTCACGTGGTACACACAATTCATATGTTAGGAAAATGTTTTTTGCTGTACATACCAGCAACCATGACAGAATAAATATTGTGTTACAACACAATTCAAGCCTTTTTGACTAATATTATTCACAGTGCCACGACTCAAGGCTGAAATGAGGGAAAGAGTCATTCATAGATTACAGGCAGGAGAAGGTGTGATTGTAATAGTAATTGTACTGAATGTCCACAAATCTGCAATTTCACGGCTAAAATCAAGACTTAAAATCACTGGCACTGCCAGGGGTAGGCAAAGAATGGGGAAGCATTGCATTAATCCATTCATTATAACCTCTCATATTGCAAGACATAATGTGGGAAGGCACTAGTCTCCAACCTGACAGCAAAATATGAGTACAATTCTGAAAGCTGCTAATGTTTAAAAGAATACTGAAAATTCTCTGAACAGCAAAGATGACAAATGAAGTTGTTTTGAAAAAAATTGGAAGAAAGCCAGAACTCCAATTCACTATCAGGAGCAGACAAGTGAGATATCTAGACCATATTTGGAGAAAAGATGGAATGGAAAAATTAGTAGCATTAGGATTTTTTTAAGGAACTGGAGCTTCTGGCAGATAATGCACAACATTCCTATCAGTGTTATGAAAAGACACACCGGAACTCGCCAACAACTCAGTAAGGCACAGTTACACCAGCATTGGAGACGAAGACAATGGGACTTAGTTCTATTCACTAAGAGGAGCGAATTTGCTGCAACCAAGTTGATTGGAGAACTCGCATATATCAACGAGATGGCCAGAGACATCATCAACAAAACATCACTGAACACAATGCTTGGGAAGAAAGATCAACAATGTTATGGGGTTGCTTATGAGGAAGACACCTTCTTCTTCTTGGTCTGGTATTCTGAATGACTGCAAGTGCTCTAGGCAACAAAGGAGTGACACATCAAATCTACATCAATGCTGTGCTTTGACCAGTTGTTATTCCACTTCCCCAAAGACATCAACGTATCAGTTTGTGACTTGACAATATAAGACCACACACTGTACAAATCATTATGACTTATCTGAAGGAAAATCATTTTATCACAGGAATGTCCTGACCAAGTATTAAGCTCAGATTTAAACCCTGTGAATTTCTATCCGGGATGGGCTCAAAAGGCAAAAAAATGTGCAACAACTCCAAGAGAAAATGAGGAATTGCTGGAGTTGGGAAAGAATGTAATAAGAAAGTTCTATAACAAGAAGTGTTGCTAGGTCATTGCCAGAAACGGTGGAAATGCTTGTTTTTAAATGAAAGGTTTAACAATTTTTCTTAGGGAGGATAATTATTTACCCTTGAGTCTTAAAAATCAAGATTTACATGACACCTCAACTCTTGTGGATCAAAGTATGCAGCATAAAGATTTATTAAAATGAATTATAAAATTACAAAACAATATGAAATAAACTCCCCTCAACGCAATGTAGGTTTTGTATTATTGATGGAACAAAGTCATCTACATCTTTATCACCATCTTCATCCTTACCATAGTTTTTCCTCCTCAACCTTAATTTTGTCTGCAGCATTTTCAACATCTTTTTTTTTTAAAATAAATCATCTGTTCAATGATAATTATTGTCTGACAAGTGATCTTCAACAATGAACGAAGCAGCAATTATTCCATTGTCACTTTCCTCTTTCTTTCTTTCTTTCTTTCTTTCTTTCTTTCTTTTTCGATTGGCAAAACAACCAATGCGGCCCCAAAAGCACAATTGCTGCACCAGTCAGCCTGTCAGTTGTTACAGGTTGATGACAAATGCTTCGCTGTCTTCTCTCTGGATACCTCCACCGAGGGCGAGAACATTAACTCCTCTCTTTCAATGTGGTACCAACAAGGAAACCACTAAGTTGTTTTTAGTCACTTTGATTCCCATTATTATCACTCCTAAGTCGAGTTTATACCAAAAACATTGTTGAGAAAGAGGCCAAAACTGACTCATGATCTCCTCCTGGTTTTCATTTATGACCTTGCAATTTTTCAGCACCATTATTTCTCAGAGAGCTACAGAACACACCAGAGATTTGAGGCTATTCTAATAACAATGCTTGTTTTATAGTGGTTTGGAGGGAAAAGTTAAATGCATTCATTTTTATTTGCTCTTGTTTTCTGTTTCAAACTTTAAAAACTTATAACTTGTAGATTTAACTCATAATAATTCTCCTTCTTTTTCATTTTTTGGCTTCTACCAGTTTGATTATTTTCACCTTTTGACGATCGATATGAAGTACTTAAGAAAAGTAGACTGTAATTTTATTTAATTTCATTACAATCACTATGTAAATTCATCCTTCAAATCTTCCATTTTCAGTGCATTTGCAATTTGACAACACAGGTTGGTTCACCTCAGCAATGCAGCAAATTATGCTCCTCCTCTAACTCTGTGAATATTTTTATATACAGACCCGATGCTACTAATATAATTATATATTTTATACGCTACTATTCCAATACACGATCCAGAGCAGCACAATGTACATAGTAGGGAATTTGACACTTAATGAATTGATGGTAGCCTGTATATACAATATACACGTCAAAACATAATATGTTGTCCCTGTGAAATGAATGACATGGTGTTCACTTTTATAGATATCATCCTCGTCATAACAATCATTTTTGTCATTTCTGATTTCATCATGCCTTTTTTATGTTATCATTTTTTGGGTTTAGGACACATTTACCAAAAGTATTTTTGAAAACGTCATTATGATTTTTTTATGAGTGATATTGCAGTTATAGTTACCATAATTACAAAATTGTAATTAATATTGTTATCATTTTATCATCATTATATCCCTATGCTTATTTTTATATTTGCTTTTTGCTGTATTTGTTTGTTTTGTACTGACATATGGACAGGGTGGGGCACAATCAGGTCAAGTCTAAGGCACGCAGACTCATTTGATTAATATTTGACAGATTGTTCAAGGATGCACCATGCATTTCAAAGAACGATGAGCAGAGACCAGTTTTAAACGTTATAACAACATAACAAGTAAAGGGCTTGGCAGTCATAGGCCTCTGAATGCCCTATTTGTGATAAATGATGCAATATGATATATCAAGGACAGCGTCAAACAGGTTAGTTGGCCTTTGAATAATTTCTGATATTATGAAATGCATTTGATATAATAATCATAATAAACATTTATATTTTAAAAATCCTTCTCTCTCATCATAAATTAGAGATTAAAATGAAACACAAAAAAGCCTGCTTGACTGTATTGGGGTTTGGTTGGGTTGAGTTGGGTTAATGGCTGCACATAGCGGCAAAGAATGTCATGCTTAATTTTTTCTTTAAAGTTCCTTCTTTTTGTCCATAATTTTTTTTTAAATTTTCGCAATACAATTTTTTTCTTCACGTCTGCCTGTTAACTTTGGATTGTAGATTTGACATGTTTGTGCCTACCCAGTCAACACTAATGAGGACAAATTATCTTCCTGTAAAGTGCCAATTAGACACTGCTTCCTTAGTAAAAAATCTCCCACCCTTACTTTTACAATCAACAACAGTTCAGACAAAGAATTTTCTTCTGTTGTTTTGTGTGCAGGACATGGCTACCACTTAGCCTAGCCTTCACCGTTGTTTCGGACTTCAATATGAACTATGCCCTCTTTTGGTGGTGTGTTTGTGGCCAGTAAAATGTTCGGAGTGTACTTTACATTATGTGGCTTTCGTTTGCCACCTGCAATGTTTTCATTGTTTCTGAAAAGAAAGCTGGCAAAACTGGGATGTCCAATTATTTTGGTGCATTTTTCTTTGTGCAATATAATAGTGCAATCTACTCAAACATGCTATTGGGTGCTTAAGATACTGACTTTCTACATGCAGAGTAAACAGCCCCTATATAGAAATTTTCACACCCCAAGTGCATCTTTAAGGCACTTCTCAGTACTTATTTTATCTGTAGGATTTTTCTTTCTTATCATTTTTTTTGTCTTTATCCAGTATGAACATTATTATTATATTTTCTGCAGCTGTTTTACAGAAGCTGTTTTTCAGTTATCCAACAAGTATTGTAATTGTCTTGTTTGCACCAAAAGTTCATCTCGTGAAACATTCAACTATGGATTGATATCAGTTGAAATATTATATATTTTACAAACCCAGTGATGTTGCAATGAACGTCCAGTGATTTTAAAATGGCCGATGATCCAACACCAGTGAGCCTTTTCTATGACCGCCTTTTCACACCTTAAGGCAATCTGCACGATGTGATATATACATCTTTTGTTTATATTATCATCCTTATCAAGAACACACTAAGGTCTTACTGTTCTGCCCAGAGACACATATCTCAATGAACCTCTTGACTATCAGAGTATATCCAATGCACTTAATCCTTTTTCAAAGACCAATTAAATTTTACTGGGAATTTTTCCCTCCAAACAGAATATTTTCTGTTTTTGTCTTATTCTTAAGGGCATGCATGTCATTTTACAATCAATGTCAAGAAATATAAGGTTGATTTATAAAACCTAAACATAAAATGTTATAGATGAATCCTAGGTGTCATCAGACATTATGAAAACAATACCACAGTTGTCTGATCCCATAACCAAGCCCTACATTTGCAATCCATTTGTAGCGCATTTTGGATTGTGAATTTGTGAAGAAATTGCAAAAGACTCAAAGTTGACTTTTTCCACACAAGTTTTTGGGTTTTGGGTAGGGTTATTTTATTGGGTCTTTTTTTCATTCTCTTATTGATCATTTTTGTACGTTGGCTTCAATATTATGGCAGTTGATGCAAGTTGGAGGGTTATGCTCTGAGTGCGTGTGTTTTTCATACATGTACATAAAACTAAAACAAGGTGGCTTTTGTTTTTTGATCACTCTCTGACAAGGAATTAAAGCAGTTGAGAAAAGAGAAAATATTATTAGAGTTTTTTAGTTTTTGTTTCTTTGTTTGTTTGTTTGGGTTTGGGAGGAGGGCTTTTGCTGGCAGTCTTTTCAGTTTTGAGATATTTTTGGTTTGTTTTTGTTTTGTTTTGGCTTTTTGTTCACTTTGCTTTTTGTTTCTGTTTGGGGGAGGGAATTGTTTTCTTCTTTTCAAATGATAAGCCAATTATTCAAGTTTTTGTTATCCAAATATCAGGAAGTTGCAATCAACTATAATTCAACACCAGTCATCTCCCCCCCCCCCTTCCCCACCTCCCCCCCCCTTCCCCTCCCCCTCCCCCTCTCACCTCCCACCAGCTGCTCTGCCTCAGCACATGCCAATTTTGTAGAGTTGTGTGATTTGAAGACTTTGCATTTTGCTCTCAAATATGCAGTTATGCTCTCTTTTTTTTTAGGTAGCAACATTTCCAATTAGGGAAAAATATAATAAGCGACTATATGGTAATTTCATTGCATAGTGTCAGAAACATAGCAAAAATATAATGCCTATGCAAAAACATTTCATTTTCATTATTTTCCACTTGTTACATCCTATTATCCAAATTATGTAATTGTGTAGTCAAAGTAGACTGTATTTGCTTAATACGAATGTCGACAAACTTGGAAAGGTTTTTTTGGGACATAGGAAAGAAAATCCTCACCCACAACGCTCATCAATTTCTTTATCCACAGGGTTCTCTATGCGACTTGAATTCCACATCAGGGAATGACTTGAAAGAGAAACCGATATTAGGATTGACACGGATGATGTAATGTGCATCCAATGTAAATAGTCAGTTGCTTGTTATGTAAATTTAATGTTGATTGTGGTCTGCCTATTGAGTCCATTTGTCATGGTTTGTTCGTTTTAAGTAAGGAGCGCAGAATTTGTAAATGACTTTTTAAATGCTTTGAAAATAAGCTTCATCTTCATGCTTTCTGCTGATATCATAAAGCTAAGGAGAATTTTCAGACAAAGGTTGTTCTCCTGTTGCCACCCAATCATCACTTATTTTGGAGAGACGGTGTGACCATCAAAACAAGATTGGTGCATGATAAGAAAAGTTTCTTTCTTTAAGTTTTCCTCAGATTAGTTAATTTTACTTTGATTTCTTTTTTTTGTGTGTGTTTTCAATTTCTGTTATTGAAATAACAAAAAGAAATAAAATTGCATTTATTAATGACTCTATGTTATAAAAATAATCGTCAAAAAGACAAACATGTAAATCAAAACCACTCAAATTAAGTTTTATTGGGACTATGCAACTCTCACTCTCACTCAATTATTGTCCCTCATTCACAATGTTGATAACAGTTACTCTGACCATTTGAGTCCTCGATATGCTTGAAACAAATGAAAACTTTTCTAATTTTGTTTAGTGATTGAATTGGAACGGCAAATGTTTATCAGCCGGTCAGGGTTAGGGTAACTAGTATCTTAAAACTCATTTCTGACTTTGACTGTCTTGAAAAAAAAGATAACTCTTTATTTCGATGCTGTCTCTTTCAATGATCAAACTATAAGCGTGAATTTTGGCTATGTGCTGTGATAATGCTTCTTCATCACGTGTTTGAGTTTTATTGATTTAGTTATTTTGACAAAGTTTTCCCTTTTTGGCTTTGAGTTTGAGGCCATCAGTTATTGGTTAACAATATTACATTTATGTGTGTTTTTGGAAGATAATTTTAGTTTTTAGTATAAATCATCTCTCATCTGCTTGTGGTTTGACCCCATCTTTCTTTTAACTAATGCTATCATCTCACTTTCCCCTCTCATACTCACATCTCTCTGAGTCATTGCTCCCTAAAGGCCACCACTAAATAAACAAAGAATTATTCGAAAATGTGAGACAATTCAAGTTGTTATAAAATTATGAATTCAGCATTGGTGCATGTAGAATGACCAAGAACACTCACAGTAATTGATGAATTCAGCATTGGTGCATGTAGAATGACCAAGAACACTCACAGTAATTAATGAATTCAGCATTGGTGCATGTAGAATGACCAAGAACACTCACAGCAATTGATGAATTCAGCATTGGTGCATGTAGAATGATCAAGAACACTCACAGTAATGGATGAATTCAGCATTGGTGCATGTAGATTGACCAAGAACACTCACAGTAATGGATGAATTCAGCATTGGTGCGCGTAGAATGACCAAGATTTTGTGCTTTGGTTCAAATGGAGTGGATGGAGATAGATCTTCTTCAGGCTGATGAACAAAATGCAGATGTCGTATTACTCAACAGTTTAAAGAATTAATGGTGGGCAGTGGGCACTTTTACTTCTGTTTCCTATCTTTTTGTACACTGAAGCTATCGTCTGACTTTTTCACCTTTTTTATGATGTCCTGTTTTCGTTGTCTTGTTTGCAACTGAGTGGTCATCCCCTTTCTCATGACTTTTTGTTCATACATAACTCAAGTATCACAAGTTAAATGTTGGAGGCGTCCTTGGTACCTCTTTTACTTCTGTTTCTTTTCTTTCACTGAAGCTTTTTGTCTTACTTTTTCCCCTACTCCTTTCTGTCCTGATTCCAGTTTTTGTTGTCTTGTTTAGGTTACAGTGGTCATCCCTTATT
>JBCIKM010323202.1:0-11433 GCA_039654465.1 Melibe viridis
TGGCTTACTTTCAAATGAGCATTACAGGCTTTACTTTAGCCTATTTGGCTCTTTATGATATGATATGATATGATATTAATAAACACGAATTGAAAACATGATAGACACATATTGAAGGCTCCCTGCATGATATGATAACCTTTGCTTTTTATCTTTTGTTGAAAAACAATTTTGCAGTGAAAAAGAGAGACAAAATTAGCTAGGGAATGTGTTTAGCTCCAGTATGGCCAAAATTTATTGCAGTGAAAAAGTGGGTCAAAATTAGCTAAGGAGTGTGTTGAGCTCCAATTTGGCCTAGAGTGGATATAATCAGCTCTTACAGGTAACCGTCAATATTATGTCTAGACTAGAAATTTTTCTTACCTGAACAGAATGAGTGCGACTCCTGTCAAATAGTTCAGTTAATGTCCCATTGACAGCAGTATTGATCTGAGTTCTTGCTTGTGGAATAGCGTTGCTGACAAAACGATCACCTGGTCTTGCTTGGTTATGACCTTGAAAAACAGTTCATGCATGCTAACTATTAAAATATGAAATCCTTTGGGATTCAAACGTGAATTTTCTTACACAATTTTTTCTGCTACGTTTCTCTGCTCAAGTTTTTCAATTCAATGTAAATCTAAGCTTTTTCACATTCATCAAAATTTGACGTTCCAATAAAATTATTCTCACTGGTTTTAACTAAAAAAACATTTTTAAATTTTAGAATTTTACAATATCACTTGTATCTTGGTATAGCTGAAAAAGTTTATTCTAAAATAAACTATTTTAGTAAATAAATTGATTTACCATGAATTTGAAGAAAAATGGACTTAGTTGCTCTTCCTGCTACATTTTCAGCCACACAGTCATATCTTCCTGCATCTTGTAACTGCACATTCTGGATGGTCAGCTCCCCAGCCTGGGATGCAGTAAGCAGTTGAAAACAGAATTAATGGGACCTTCTTATCAATATATAAGTATTGGAACTATTGTGATTTTACACATCAACAGTGCAACACACACTCAGCAAACTAAGAGAAAATGTTTGAAGGATAAACAGTTGTAAGATCAATTGCTTTAAGACCAGAGAATAAGGGTTTTATAAAAGGGACATGGGGAAAGGGTTTGGTTGCTATGAGAGTTCAGCAAAATATTTGCAAAAGAAAAATTACCAATATAGACATCCGATTTCTACTCTGTTGAACTCGACCTTCTCTCAGCCAGTCATATATTGGTGTTGGTTTCCCCTCTGCCATACATCTCAAGGTGATTCGTGAACCACCAATAGCAGTAACTAGCTCACTTCGTTGGGAAAATGTGGGAACCTCTGTTGTAGATGAAAAAACATTTGCAGAGATTCAAATTCAATATTTATTTCAAATTTAATGGATATCTGTAAAAAGAATACATTTTATCTTATCTATCTATTCAAAGGCAATATAGGATGTGTATCTTTTGAATGCCTTATAATTAAGCAAAATAATATGCCTGTAGAGAATTAGTTTTTATCTCTTTCATTACACTCAATATTCGTCAATCATAATCATGTTTTATAGATTTCAACTCACAGTTTACCAACATCTTAAAGCATTCAAGAGAGTCAGAGTTTTTGTTTCAAATCTAATATTAATCCAAGTCTTGACTATGAGATGCATGGGCGAATTCTGTCTAATTCTGGTACTACATCTTGATATATGTATTTCATATATGTCCTCCAAGTGAAAGTTATTTGTGAAAATGTAAATATGCCTATAAATATAAAACAAAACAAGACATGACAAGAAAAGATAAGACCTGCATGATTTTTTTAGATTAAGATTTATCTTTCAGTTTTTGGGTTGCCTTACAGATTTACAATTTCTTTCACAACAAATCTTGGCAGTCAAAACAAATGCGATCAAACTCCTCAGAAAATGTTAAATCATTAACTTGTATTATGTTTCTCAAACATAATCTGTGATGTTGCAGAATTTACCATTACAATTCAGTGAAAATTTATAAACTTGACTTTACAGGCATCCATCTGTAATGAAAAACAAAGGGGAACTAAGCAATTCTCCTTCTTTACCTCAAATACTTAACCCAAATGCAACAATATTGAATTGGATATTGAAAAAAACATTATTTGAACAAGTAAATTAGAAATATTTGTTAGAAACTTTCCAAAATAACACACTTTCTTCCTTAATACCCTAAATATAACATTAACTCCTCCTCGATGATATATTGGACAGTTAAGAAATAGATTGAATTTTTTTTTTTTTTAAGTCACACATTGTAACACAAGAATTCGTTTACCATTAGAAATAATCCTCAATCGCCCATGAGCTGTAATTTCCCCAGCAGCATTTTCAGCTTTGCAAGTGTATATGCCCTGGTCAGATCCTATGATACCTCGAATAACAAGCACCTCTCCATTTCTTTGTATTTCATGTCTTCCAGTGTTTCTGAGGGGTTGTCCTATAAAGAGGTATTCCAATTAATGATAATTATAATAATTTGTAATATGATTCTTTTATCAAGGGCAAGAAATCTATATGATAATCATTAGGTATTTAAGAGCAATGTCAACTTAAAATAAGCAATAAGGATCTTTGTTGTTGGAGGCTTGAAGTCACAACTGAACCTGAACTTCAAAAATTCTTCTCATAGTTTTTTATAAAATGTCTTATTAAACTGAACTCTTCCAAAACCTTTTTTTTTCTTTTTTTACCTTTAATTGCATTGTTTTGTTTCAATTAACACATATGTAATGAGTGAAATAAACAGAAAAAGAAATATTATGACTTCAATCCCCTCATCAGGTTTTTTTGTTAATCATTCTCAACACATCAACAAATGATAGGACATCTTTATCCAAATTGGTCATTATAATGAAGGGTATATTTTTTAACTAGAAAACTCTTTATAAATTTGAAATAAGAAAATTCACCATCTTTTGTCCAGGATAAAACAGGTGTAGAATCTCCTCTTGCTTCACAGGTAAAGTTGGCTGTGTCACCTGGGATGACACTGGTGTCAATGGGTGCGCTTGTTATCACAGGTCTAACTGAAAGCAACAGACAAAGAATGAAAAATGAAACACTTCACAGTGAACATTTCCAACTGTATTATTTGTATTTTTAGCTCTGTGTTTCGTAAAAATGAATTTATTGAGATTTTATAGATTGAAGGTAGCTTTTTCAGTTCTTCAAAGCAAACTCACTGGAATAAACAAAAGATCATCTCTTTTTGATAGTGAGCCATATATTTATGCAGTCACCTGCTTTCCTTCATATAACTAAACAAATGTTCAACTTGATTCATCTCAATGTCCTATCTTTCTCAAACTTTCTCAAAATATTTTGCTTTTGAAATTTTCACATCAAAAGGTTTAAAATCACAATATTCATCTTCTAGAAATTTGGACTGTAATTATTCGCTGATTATTGACTAATAAAAGACTTATGATTATTATTCAGCCAAATCTGAGCTCTCTTACCTAAAACTCTAACTTCAGCTGATGACGAGATCTCTTGAATTGAATTGACAGCAGAACATGTATAAGTACCAGCATCAGACACTCTCACATTAGTCAAAGACAAAGATCCATTATTTAATTGTCCTACTCGGATATTTGAACTGATTGAGTCTCCATTGTGGGACCAAGAAATATCAGGTCTTGGAGAACCCCTGACTTCGCATGGTAGAATTATGTCACTTCCTTCAACCACTGTCACGTCATTTGGAGTTTGCATGAATCTTGGGATTTCTGTTGAAATTTTGGATCAGACAAAATTTTGAGATATTTCAGGATAAAAACTAATTCAATAGGTTTACTAAGGGAGATAAGTCTTGATGTACAAATATTTGTTTTTAATTCCATCTCTTTGAAAAATAGCATTGGGTGACAACTGATAAAAACAGTTTTATTCATATTTAAGATTCAACGAGAGTTAAATAATTGAAAATAACAAAAAGAATGTAAAATAGTCACCAGCTTCAGCATTATAAAAAAGACCCAATTGTTATCAATTTCCTTGGGGCAAGTCCCATCAATAATTATTTATTTAATGATGTAGTTCTTGCTGTACCTTGTAAATAAAAAGTTGCTTCAAGTTCATACTTAGGAATTTTAATTCAGACAAGCTATTTTTGCTTATTCTTACTCTTTTCTTCAGCTAATATACCTTTTAGTTTTATTCTAATTTCATAATTACTCAAATTTATGTTTTGTATAAAAATTGGAGGCAAAAATTCATTTTACCAGAATGATGAACTATACAGCAGACTCTTACCATTATTAGCAAAATATCTTAGTTCCACTTTACTGGTTTTGACACTGCCAGCTGCATTTTGAGCAACACATTCATAAACACCTTCATCGTCATTTTGAGTCTCTTCAATCATTAGAGTGCCATCATCCAGAATGCTGTACCGATTTTCAAGATCAACATCTATTTCATTCCTAATTGCAAAAGAAGACAAGATAAAAGGGAAAATGTCTGTCAAAAAGTAATACAAAAATGCGTCTTACAAGTTTCATTTCCATCAGAGCCTGACAAAATTTTTTAGCCAGCCCCCACTTTCAACCATCAATAGGAGTCCAGAATATTATCATCCACAAAAATGTTTGCTGTTCAAATTCTCATCACTGTATAAGTGATTCTCTTACTTATCCATGGCATTTGCTTGGCGCACGTTGCTGGCCATTCTTCTCCAATTGTTTCTGTCATCTGTTTGTCTGATGAAAGACATATTACTGGTGATTGCGCTTGTGTTTTCCCGAAGTCTTATCACAAGTCTTTCTCTTGCACATTTGCATGCTATCATCCCACCTATAACTAAGTGCTCTATACCTTTGCATCTGTAGATGGGGCTGAAAAACTTCATTTGCCTTTTCCCAATTGAAGTCAGCAGGTCTCTGTTGCGTCCTACCTTTTTTAGCACAGCCTCATTTGTAATTTTCTCTAACCATTGGATTTCTAATAGTCTCCTGTATATCCACATTTCAAAAGATTCTAATCGCTTCTTTGTCCATGCTTTATTTTTTTTTTCCCTTAGTGATAGTGAGTTGAAAGGGCAAATTATCATCTTGCTTGCAAACGACCATACATTTTCACATTCAACATCAGTCCTTTCTATTTGCTGGCTCTCACAAACATGTTGAGCATATGCTGTACATCTTCTGGAGCAAATGCCATCAAGATGGCATCATCTACGTACCGTAGGCTTGTCAGGTTTTGTCCTCCAAAACTGATTCCCTTGTTGTCTTCAATTTTGCAGAAGATAGTTTCCGTATACAAGTTAAAGAGATCTTGTGACAGAATGCATCTGTCTTCACTCCTTTTTTTTTTTAAGTAAAAAAATTGTGAGGTTTCGTTGTCTAGTTTTAAACAAGCAGTAGGGGTTTTGAACAATTATGAGGTCATTCTGAAGCGATTCTCTACCTCCCACAAAAATTCTCAAAGTATGTGATATTGGCAAGTAAAATTAATCATCAATAATCATTTATAAGTGCCTCAGATCATATTTTGAAAGTTATCCTTTTTTGTACAACGTATTTTGTGTGATTGAGTAAAAGGCGATAAAACATAAACCTACTCATTTCGCAGCCAGGTTATTTTTGGGGTTGGCTCTCCTTCCGCTCTGCAAGAAAAATAGGCTGTATTTCCAAAGGTAACATCAACTCCTTTTGGTTCCATTGTGATACGTGGCTTTTCTGATGATAGAGAAAAAATAATTTGAATAAATAACCAGATAACAAACAGTTTAACCATTCTAAATACACATACATGCATACATTTTATAAACCTGCTTCCTGAATTAACATTAATGTTAGCTATTGATGAGTAACGAAAAGAATAGTAATATGAAATCATGAATAGTTAAGAAAAAACTAATGTTCTGAAATTCATGAGGTTTAAGCAAAAATATATCATACACCCTTAGAAAAAAACGCTATTCAAAATCACTTTTAAGGAAATGTCATTACAATTGCAAAAACGTGTTGAGCTTAAATAAACAAAACCAATAGGAGGAAACATTTATTTTTTTTGTTTAATAGTCATATTCCAAGTCACAAGTGAAGTTTAATGAATATTCAGTTTTAAATATAAAAGAAAGCAAAATATGGTTATTTGTCTTTCCTTTCTATGACAGTAGACACCTTGACCTTCTTCCCTTTTTGAGTTTTAATTTTATACACTTTACATAAAAGAGAAAATAGGATGATCATTTCCAAAAGCAAAAGAACAATCTCGGTCCTAAAAAAAGTTATAAAAACAAAATCCCCAAAAACCAATGCTGTAATATACTGTTTGCCATAACAAAAAGTAAGACCTCACACCATTTCAGTTCTGGACACCAAAACATTTTTTTAAAAAACTCTTCTGATGCAAATGTTGTCTGCCATAATCATTTAAATAGTTCCAAATGCTGCCCCCCCCCCCCCCCCCCCTCAAAAAAAAAAAAAAAAAGGTTCCCCCTTTAACAAAAAAAAAAGGGGGGAGGGGTGGCAGAATGAAAAGTTTTATAGTGCAATGGAACAAAATCAAAAGATTCTTACATGTACATTGATGCAGGATTATCCATGTCAGCAAAAAGGAAATTGGTTAATTATACATAGTACATTGTGCAAAATGGAAAAGTTGGAATGAAAAACTGCCCCAAAAGTGTGGTCAGAGACATTTCTGTTTGTTAATAGATGATTACTATGATTTAAGTTTTGCCAAAAATGTCTATTTTAAGAAATAATATCAAATAGTAAAATATCAAGAGGCTTTAAATAGCCGTTTTTAAATCATTTGCTTTGATGCCCAAAATAAGACATCTTAAGGAAAAAGGAAATTCCAAATTTCATTCAATGGATGGCAAGTTGAATCGGAGGCACAAAATTTGGCGTTTATATAATAATGACTTCTCAAAAAGTATATCGTAATGTAAGAGCTTATCTTCATCACATGTTTGGTTTGTCCCAGATCCTTATTAAAAAGGAAAAAACTAGCAAGTGCAGCTGTGTAGAAGACTATTTCAAACAAAAATGTGCGTTTTTGAACTTGTCCTTTAATTTTAAAGATCATAGAAAATTATGATGTTGGTTTAGTCATTTTAAAATATTCATGAGGTATAGCTACCTTCCTCAGGCAAGGTATCTAGAACATTTATTTTATAGCAAAAACAAAAATAGCAAGTTAATCAGTTTCTTCTACATATTGTTCACCAAGTGGTGTTATGACATGAAATACCACAATAAAAAAAATATCTTTTTTTCTGCAGCCTGAGTGAAAAACTGCAAATCATTAAAATATTTATTTAGGTATTTATTTTTTAATCTGTGTGTCTTTCTTAGTTTGTTCTTTGTGTATGAACCTTGAATATACATTCAAAAGCAAATTTTGCACAGATCTGGCAGAAATGTACAAGCAAGCATCACTTTCAGCTGAAATCAGTTATTCAATTTGTGAAATCTTTGTACTTTAAAAATGAAATTAGCTAACTTGATATCTTGAAATATCCCTGAGAGCTTCCACCCCATAGTAATATTGCTTAAATTAAGTTATAGGGATGAGTTTATGACCTTGACACTACTGACCAAAGGTTACTAAGTCAGTCCTCTTCATTTACATCTATAGAAAATGATGATCTTCAAGTTATACAATTATCCCTTCAGAATTTATCAAAACCCCTTCAGTATTTGTAAAAATTAGAGGTACAATTTGAAAGCATGACAAAATTTGGTAGTGAAATTGGCAATCAGAAAACAAAGCAAACAAACAAACACAAATTACCAGAAGCAATCAAGCTTCGAAAGATATCATGGTGCATAAATCTTTTTAAAATTATATCAATTCTTCATTTCAAATAAGTTAATTTGAAAAAAAAAGCAATAAATTTCTTTTAATTGTATCATGATCATTATGCTGTGTTCATAATTATCTTTTGAAAATCAAAGTTGGCTCAATTTGTTTCATTGTAACTGAGACTCTCCTTGGCAAGACCAATAAAACATTGATTTAGAATTGTGTCTTGTTTAGACGTCATCTGTGTATTCAATCCTGACTTAACATGCAAATTTATGAAGTGCTCTTTGTGAATAAAAAAAATATAATATGGTTTGAGTAAAAGATCTCTGCCTTCACATACCACACTGGAAATCCTCTTTGGCGATACCCATGATTGACCTCCCTTGCAGCTTTTGGGGATACTGACAATAGACGGCTGCTTGCGTGAAGCCCTCGCTCTCTTTGACCATGTCTGCCAGCCACATCAGATCGCAGTCGCAGACTAGAGAATTGGAGTCCAGTCGACTGAGGAGAAAATGCATGAAAAGAATTCAAACCTATTTATATGACCAACATGGTATTCTGATATAGAAAAACCTGAAAGCTCTCCACAATACATTGTTCGGATGGAGAACAAGGTGCTATTTTGTTGTTGTTGTTGTTTGTTTGTTTGTCTTTGTTATTGTTGGGTTTTGTTGTTTTGGTTTAGTTTGTTTGTTTATTTGTTTGTTTGTTTGTTTGTTTTTCTGTTCTTTTTTCTGAGTTAATCTCTTTCTCATTGTTTGATTTCTATTCAACATTGTCCTTTGTAAAACTCTAGTGCCAAAAATATTTTTAAAGATTTTTGTTTTGTTTTGGCAAAACCAAAAAAAAGTGAATGCTATGTTGCTGTAGAATAAACTTGTAAACGATATTATATTAACGCAGATCCTTGTTCCATGGTCATAGAATGTTCACCTTTTTCAGTCGACTCAAGTGCATATTTTAAGCAGAAAATGATATAGACATAATGTCCAGGTCAGTCAAAGCCATAGCAAGGAAGAAAACATAAAAAAACAACAGGAAGTTGTCCGAGGAGGGAATCGAACCCAGGACCTGCCATGCCACCCATTGCCTACCACCCAGCAGCCCCCATTCTACATTGAACACAAGGACATACTATCCTCATACTTGCTCTTTCATATTTTTGATTAGCAGGTGTGGTTTGGAATTAAAATCTCCACTACTATCATAAAGAAAAGCGTGTTTGAATATGATTGAAAAAGTCACACCTAGTATTTCACTCTCTCACGCTGAAACAGAAAATGGCATGAGCTCAATCTGTAAACAAACGATAGATCTCAGTTTTCACATAAAACGGAAATATCCAGATAACAGACACCTGTGAGTTTAAAAGTTCATTAGGATATTTCTCTCAAATCCTAGCCAACGAGAATCGATTTATTTGTTTATTTATTTTGTCCAATTTGCAAAACACTGAGTCAGCATTTTTGTCCCTTGGGTGTGAGGGCGAGGAAGAAGAGGGATTAGGAGAGGAGGGAGAGAATACCAGGAAATACCATCGTGTAACAGTAACAGATTCTGGCAGCCAGATGCAAAACCTGAGGTTGGCAACGAGGTCACATAAAGTCATTCACTCTGAGCACGAAATTCGAGAGCGTTTTACCACAAGGGAAACTTGAATTGTATCGAGGTCCAAAAGCCAATCAGCCATCAACAAATCAAGCTTTGTTTGTCTACCTAAGACTGCTAGGATTTCAAGTTATTCTCTAAAAAAAAAAAGCTATTTTGATTCGTTTTCCAGTGTTCTATCAATCTACCTACCTACCTACCTACTACCTACCTACCTATCTATCTATCTATTTATCTATCTATCTATCTCTCTCTCTCTCTCTCTCCCCCCCCCCCCCCCCCCCCCCCCTTCTCTTCTCTTCTCTTCTCTTCTCTTCTCTTCTTTGTGTTCTGCTATGAACTTTTACGTGATGGCAATTCAGGTTGCTTGTTGGATGAAAATCTTCTCCTAGTCTGTTATGTTATACAGACGTCTATGTAGATTTGTTTTGTTTTTATTCCTTAGCGTATTTGTGGTGTTGTAAATTCTTAGTTCTCCAGAGATTTAGTTTGTAAATTGATATTGATTTAGGTTTTAATGAGTAAAAACAAGCCGTTATTCGACGTCAAGAGGCGAAGTTTACATTGGCTTCTCCAAATTTGGGGAACCAAGACACACGATGGAGGTTTTCTATCATCGTGGGTGTTGTCTTCTACTTGTTTATCACACACACACACACACAGAGAGAGAAAGCCTGCATTCGCCGTTTGTCTATCAACGTGTCGTCAAGAACCATACTGTACTTATGACGAGTGAAAGTGCTGCTTGCACATATCAGTGTCTCAATATATATAAAAAAGAACGCAAACACATACAAAAAAACCAAAAAACACACGCACACGCGCGCGCGCGCGCACACACACACACACACACTCACACACGGAGAGAGAGAGAGTACCCGCTGTTTGTCTATCAACATGAACCATATTGAACTTATAACGAGTGAAAATTTTACTTGCACATATTGGTGTCTCAATATATAAAAAAGAAAGAAACAGAGAGAGAGATAGAGAGACACACAAACACACGGGTGCGCGCGCGCGGCGCGTCTCCCAAATTTTTATGTTCCTTTAAAAACCTTCATTGAAAGAGTCTGCTATAAGTGAATAAAGAGCCCAAAAGGAGAAGACACTTACAGTCGACGAAGGGAGTGGTTGTCGGCAAAGATGCCGTCGGGGAACTGTTTCAGGTTGTTGTTTTGGAGATACCTGTAAGGAAAAGAAATAGATACGGCATAAATGAGCCTTTCAAAGAACATGTCAATTCATGATGTAGAGACAACCAAGTAAACAAAAACAAAAAACCAGCAAAAACAGCATGATCAACAACAACACCAGCACCAGCAGCAGCAACAACATTAACAACAACAACAACAACAAGGGTCTCGCGTTATCAAGCTCCTGTTGGGAATAGGACAGGAAGTTGAGATCGAGTGAAGTTGAGATCGAGTGTTTAATCTGTGTAATTTATTTTAACAACGATTTGTTGTTTGTTTGGTTATTTGGAAGTTTGTGTTTTCTTATGTTTTAAGTATTTTATGGGTTTTGTTCCTTACTGATATGTTATTAAAATTTGTTTTTGTTTTTTAAAAAAGGGAATGGGTTTGTTTTAAAGTTTATGTCCCCGTTTGTTTCTATATTCATTTTTTCTTGTCTTTGATTTACAAAGTTGTAATCATTTGTTTGTTTGTTTGTTTGTTTTAATGTTCTTGACGTTAGGAGATCACACGAGATTTTTGTCCTCGGTTATTTAACACACAATCTTATTCTGCCATTGGAATAAGAGCGCTTTCCTCCTCATTTTTCTTATTGCATGGACACAATCAAGACCTTCTACAAATCACTTTATAGACGGTCTTGACACAATGAGCAGAATGCATAGAGATAGATACGCCAAACCCATGCAGAGTGCGGGGTGGCTGTGGATCATGGACGTTGCAAAGAGTGAACCTCAATTAACTATATAAGAATAAATAAATAAATAAATAAATAGTACTCTCTTGAGTACTCTCTCTCTCTCTCTCTCTCTCTCTCTCTCTCTCTCTCTCTCTCTCTCTCTCTCTCTCTCTCTCTCTCT
>JBCIKM010323312.1:0-11433 GCA_039654465.1 Melibe viridis
GAGAGAGAGAGAGAGAGAGAGAGAGAGAGAGAGAGAGAGAGAGAGAGAGAGAGAGAGAGAGAGAGAGGGAGAGAGTGAATAAGAAAGGGAAGGACAGGAAGGATACAGAGAATAAAAAAGAAAAACAGAAGACAAAGAGAGATGAAAAGAATATGAATGCTTTAAGCTTCTTATATATTTTTGCGTTTGTCTGTGTGTGTGTGTGTGTGTGTGTGTATGTGTGTGTGTAAGTGTGTTCGTGTGTGTGTGAGAGAGAGAGTGAGAGAGAGAGAGAGAGGGAGAGAGAGAGAGAGAGAGTAGACAGACGAACAGACAATCAGACAGACAGACAGACAGACAGACAGAGACAGAGACAGAGAGAAAGAGAGAGATTTTTCATTGAACTTTTGTGTGCAGTATCAAGAAAGAAATTTTGACTGATTTTTATTTCCTGTTACTCAGGAGTTTTTAAAAACTAAAATGCTTTTCTTTTTTCTCCAAAAACATTTTATCTTGTACTTAAGAAGATTTGAAATTCAGGAGCAAGTTATTTTTTTTCTCAATCTTTTAAAAAAATGTGTTCATTTCAAAAAAGTTATTTCACTGAAGTATACTTTAGATATTATGAACAAATAATATTTTGCATGAATTACCATAAAAAACATTAACTCGAAAGGTGAGGATGAACAATGCAGAGAACAAATCTCTGATCTTCCCCTCAAAATGAAACGAAGATAAGATAGCTGACTGACTTTAAAATACTATTCATTCATATGCACACTTCATGACTCAAAGGTAAGCGGTGTCTGGTATATTGTGGGATGGAAAACCTCTAGCCGTATTACAAGAAAAGGGAGGCAGATATAGAAGCAGAGAGATACCTGCAGGTGATAAAACAGGATCATCAGTGGCAACAAGACAGCGAGAAACCAAGGCGTGGAGATGCTGATCACAATCAACGTAGCCAGAATTGTGAAGGACTCGTGCACCAAAAATTTGATGATGGTTGGGAAGACAATGTCTAAAGTATCAAAGTCTTTGCCGAAGCGATTGAGTATCCGACCCGAGGGAGTGAGGTCGAAAAAGTCTAAGGGGAGACGTACAACCCGGCTGAGAAGTCTGCAATGGAAGACTCTTGATGCTACGATACAGCCGTAGTACAAGACACCATCTCCAAGACTAGTCAAAAAACCTTGGAAGGTTGGAGGGCGTAGGGTAATAGGGATAGTTGGGGCGTGGAGGACAAAGGGAGAAAATAAAATAAAAGTAAAGGATGCAGGACAGAAGTTTTTTTTTACAGGGGTTCTTTGCTTAGTGTTGGGGGGGGGGGGGGTAGAAGGGGTGGCAAGGCTAAATGATTGTCTCATCGACAGGGAAAATGCCTTTGTAACACAAGAATAGAGAGCTGGATGAAAGGTCTCAGAAATACTATTGTTCATGAATAAGTTAAATGGATACAATGTGTGAGATTAAAATTTGAAACTTGAGCAAAGATTTTGATTGGAATGAAAGGTCAATATTATGAAATTCATAAAACAAGTTGAACAAAAAACAGAAAAAGCAGTATTATGTCCTGATCCTCGGGGAGAAACATATCAATGGCAAGGGAACTACTCAATAGTTATAGAGTTACGGCTGAATCCAGCGTTGGATTTCCTGTAAATCAATAAATTTTAAGATAAGTATGATAGCACTAAACCACAAGTATTCGACACAATAACTGTGGCTGGATCACATCCTTCAGCGGCAATTCTCCTGCAGATGATAAAGATTCAAAATTTAAAAGTTATCTCATTTAATACGAGAATGAAAGGAGTATCTGCATAAATATGAGTACGAACGAAGAGTGTGAGTTGATGGGTGCTTCAGGTTTCAAGTTAAAGATTCATTCCTGACATCATTGAGGCATTGGAGATTTCAGGATTTGAGAGAGTACTTGTGATCAATTGTCGTAAAGAAAGCTTGTATACTCCAAAGAAAACAGAAAGAAACAAAGAGGATTGTAAGAAAGACCAACAAATTTTCTAAACAAGGTTATTCATATCAAAGAAGCACGGCTATACAGGAGCTGCCATTTCAGGACACACAGCATCATAGTATAGCTCAGTTGACTCGCCTGGTTTTTCCTATAATGACCATTTACATAAGGCCTCTTTTCCCAATTCAACCATAATAACCCAGTCCATCTGAGAACGCAATGTTTCAAACCCTCAAGAGGAGATTTTTCAGGAGGGCATCACTGTATTCGTACAATGGAATACTGAAACATTCCACAAAGTTTCATGTCCAGATTGCCAGCAAATTTTGAACAGATTCAAGGGGAAATATCTTCCATCATCAAATTTCTTACTTTTTTATGAGCAGAAAGTTAGAGAGAAAGTAAAAAGCTTTGCTTACAAATGGGGAAATACAAAGACTAAGGTTTGAGTTTTAACTGCTTGTCAATCATAAGCTGTAAACATTCTGTGCAATCAAATTATTTCATTTTTATAAAAACATTTCAGTCAGGCAAACTCTATATTGCTTGGGTAAAAGCTCATTCAAAATACTTTGTTCAGGCCACAGGGTCAAGAAGCAAGGCTATTCAATTGTCCTTTGAGGGGTTCACTGAAAGCCATGCAGCATGTGTAAGAATAACATTTTTTTTTTCCTCTGCTAAATCGCCAAAACTTTAATAAAGCAAAATTTTTGCTTCCCTTAGGGTCATTAGTTCCAGACAGAATCTTGACGGAAACATAATTTAAGACTCAATGACCACATTAAAAGTTATTCAAATAAATACAGGTAGTTTGTCCTGGCAGTATGAATATCAAAATCATCCCATCTCAACAGTTGAAAATTAAATTGAAAATAAAGAATTAAAAGAAAAAGAATAAACAAATGAAAGAAAAATATCCTTACAAACCAAAATCCTGGGATACAAAAATGAATAAAATAAAATGATGAGGAACCACGCAAACATTTGTTCGCTTATACATACCACTAGAGAATGGTTGGAAAAGTGAAAGAAAAAAAGGAAAACTATATACAAACTGAAACCACAAACCAAAACCAAAAACTTGTAAAAATTGCAAGGCAAAAACTTTTCAACACAGTGCTATCCCGGAACTGTTAAAAAAAAAAAAAAACTGCATGCACAGCAAACTTTTAAGCACACAACAGAGTGGACTTTTTGTTTCCCCAGGTCACTTCCCTAACATTGAAAGCAGCTTGAGTCAAAGTCAGAAGCCTAGTGCACACCAAAGACAGAAATACTCATCACTAAAGAGGATTGGATTGCAAATACAACAGCCTGAATATTGCACATCCATGACAGTTTTAATAATACATGTTTGGAGAACTAAAATTGAATTAGTGTTAGATTTTCAGATTTTATGCATTTGTTTTTGTTTGTTTTGTTTTTTTTGTTTGTTTTTTTAATTTATTTATTTATTTATTTTTATTTTTTTGTATTTTTTTTTTTTTTTGGTGGGGGGGGGGGGGGGGGGGTACAGTTTCAAAGTAGTTTGGCTTTTTTCGGGGTAGGGCCTTTACTTGTATTTTATTTCCCTTTTTTAAGGGTAGAGAGAGTTTTGATTTTGAAGAACACAGAGTTGAAGGGTTTTGCTTTTTTGTGTGCAAACTTAATGCTTCTTAGCAATGATAATTTCAACTTTGCTCACTCAATATTAGTTGGTTTTTTTTTAATACTTTTATACATTTTGCATTCTCTATAGGGGTAAGTATGAATAAAACCAACAGTTACATTTACATACATAAAGTTAGAACTGTAAAATAAAAACAAAAACCCTCACGCATGCAGCAGCAAGTGTTAATACTAAAAGTAAAAATGTGAAATGGTGTAAATTGTCTATAAAACATCACAAAGTCTGAAAAAATAAAAACAACAAGGATGAAAAAAGGAAGTATTATAAATAAAATCATGACGGTAAGTATACCTGCACAATGTAATAAAAGATGATGAGAGGCACCACGCTGATCAGGAAGAGGGGCGTGGAGAAGGAGATGACAAAGAGGGTGGAGAAGGTTTGAAAGGCAGTGGCCAGGAACATCCCAACAATCAGCGGGAGGATAGAGTCCAGCACGTCAACGTCCTTGCTGAAGCGATTCACCACCCGGCCTATTGGGGTCGTGTCAAAGAAGCTCATGGGGCTCCGTAGGGTGTTGCCCAATAAGCCAGAGTGGAGAATGCGGGCGGCTTTGATGGCTCCAAGCATTCGCAGCAAGGCCGAAAGGAACACCATTAGACCTACAGTCAAAACAACACATCATGGTTGGATGGGATGAATAAGATATAAATAATAAATATTTTATCAAAGAGCAAATAATATGTACAGGGGTACAGATATTCCTCTTTTCAGTCCCACTGGACTCGGCTGAAATATGGGACACAACAGTATTCTTAACTAGATAATGATGCTGAGAGAAGCTTTCTCTTAGATTTCAGCTAAAATTTCCATCAGAAAGAGAAAACTTTGCATAATGAATTCAAAAGAAACTTGTCCCTTATTCACATCATTACAACATCGATACAATTTCCAATAATCAAGTCCAGCAGCAGTTCCATCAGACAACAGTGGTGCTCATATTTGTTTTGTAGGTGTAAATTTAAATTCAAACAACCGAGAGATCAGATAAAATTTGAAAACAGGGAGGTTGAAACTTATGAACCTTTGGCTGCTCTGGATGAATACTGCACAAAAGAGAGCTTTTAATGATGGTTTACAGTAAATGGATCTGATTGCTTTTGAGTTCATTTGCAAAAGAAAAAAAAAAAAAAAAAGAAGGTGGGAGGGGAGAACATATCACCAAAACTTCTCTGATTTTATTCATATTTTGCTGGAAGAAACAGATTACGAAAATGAAAAAATTAAAATGCAACACAAATATGGCTGTGAAATAACATGAACTCTTTGTTTTACTATAACCTGGGGGAGATTTTTAAAGACATGGGAAACACCATCATCTCTCTTCCAGCAATTCTAAGTTGGCAAAACACCTTGTCTCACTAGAATTGATGAGCAAAACTTTTCCTCTACCCTTTTCCAGTAAAACGACATTCATACATGTATTTCTCAAAAGAATAAAAAAATTCCCAAAAGAATTTGTAGTTAAATTCAATAACAAGAAATCTTTTTCGATACTCTTGAAGGTAATAAGGAATATGAAAAAAGACAGAAAATAAACAGTCAAGGCTTAGTCCTTTATTTCTACCAGCCAGAAAAACTGCACACACAAATGCTGAAAGAGAAGAAGTATGGTGGCTCTCCTGTGGATTTAAGGCAAAGACAATTACTACAGGATCAAAATTCTTCTTTTAGGGAAAGGCTAAAAAGAATTAAAATTCACTGCATTTGCTTATTTGGTCATGTTTATTTTACATCACTTTGCTTTATAATGGGGAAAAAAGGTATGATTTTGGGGTGTTGAGGAATTGCAATCGATAATGCTGTGAAAAAACAAGATAGAAGGCACTTCAAAGCAATGGTACAAGTTATAATAAACCTTTCATTTTACTTTTAAATAGATGCTGTTACTCCTAATCCTAGTGTCTTGAGCAAAAAGAATTTTTTTTTTTCAAGAGCTTGGTATTGGTAATCATCTCCCGTTTATTGAGCTTATGGGACCTGAACATAAACTTGTTTTAGGTTTGTATCATACAAATTTTGTGGAACATGGTTGTTTTTTTTAAAGTTTCAGCTCACATGTAACATGATTCAAATTATATTCCTTATTCTTCGATAAAGTATGTGGATAGGCAAAATTCTGTTGAACATGAAAACCATTATAAGAAATACAAATAACTCATGAAATAAATTTGTCCTGAAAGAAAAATGATTTTTATGCACATGTTGGTGGTGTTGGCAAAGGTATAGGAAGTGGAGAACAGGGTTTGACATGTATTATTTACACCTTTTGATGTAAGTAGTACATGTAAAGCATCAAGTGCATTTAACCTTAACACAGATATTTATCTAGTTTTATAGCGATAGCAATGCTTTATTGTTTAATATGAAATAACCCGAGGAAATAAAAAAAAAAACCCAAAAAACAAAGAAATAAAATAATTCTTATGATCTTTCTTTTGCTGAATTAGTACTAAAAGCAAGCAAGCTACCTGCCACCTTTGAAGTAGTGTAAAACGAGCTGAAAACGGTCCTTAACCTTTTTAGTAAGTGCTGATTCACATCACAGGGTAAATAAGTTTGTATCTACAGCGCCTTGTGTGTATTATTGTGAAAAAGCCATTTGTCACAAGGCACATGTCAGAATCTGGACAAATCAATATTGTTGCCACTTTTTGAAAATCATTTTCAAAGAACTTGTTAAGAATATTAATAAAAGTTATTTTTAAAAATCTTTTTCGAGGCCTTTAAGAGCTAAATTCCACTGTGAGTAGTATGAACAGTCTTCCTATAGTAAAGAGATGGCTTTTCTGGATATAGCTTGTTCTATTGATTCATTGAGAAAAAAATTGTATGGGGGAATAGTAAATACTAGGGTCTGGGAAGGAGTGGGGTTTGGGGGTTGGATTGGGGAAGGATGAGTCGGAAAAAGAAACAAAAAACCAAACAACTTTTCTTCCTTCAAGAGCGAGATTTCAGAAGCAAAGAAGTACCTGAATAAAATAGTAGAGGATCACAACGGGAGGCAGTGACAGCGCAACCAAGGGGGTCACAGCTAGAATGACACCAGTGGTCGCCAAGGCGTCCATAATGACCATTATCATAGATCGGACTGAGAAATGGACCACATAGTCCAGCTCTGCCACATCCTCTGAGCAGCGATTGAGAAGGGTGCCTAGTGTCCGCTGCTCAAAGAAAAGCAAAGGGCTCCTCATTAAACTAGAAAGCATGGAAGAAAATATGAGTTCAGACGCTTTGGCTCCTCCAAAAGCCGTCAGGAATGCGGCCACCATGATACTGAGACCTAGATTCAGGAGACATGACAGGGATATTAATTTTGTGACAGCAAAACATGAGAGAAAAATGAAATACTAATACGAGAGAGAAAAAAAAAGAGGAGGATTAAGTCAGACAAAAGTCATGCTCAAACAATACAAACGTATGACAAATTTTTCAATTTCACTTGTTTTCAATTAAGAATCCTCCTTGAGCCAAAAAAAGCTTGGTTTAATTATCTAAAAAGAAAAAAAAAAAATTTAAATGCTCCACCATAAAAAAGTTGAATTCAGAGTTTCTTACTCAGATACAAATTATAATCCCCCCCCCCCCCACACACACAAGACAACAAGTCTATGCCATTACCTTGGACTAATCCTAGGCCTCCATAAACACTAAGTCTCAAATTGCGAAGATCTTCGTCTTTCGATTTGTTAGGATTGCTTGCATCATTACTCCATTCGCTGAGCCAAATATTGGACCCGATGCTTGCTGCATGGATCAGAGTGTAGCCAAGGAGGGTAACAAAGCACAGAAAGGGACCAACAGCTTTCAAGTATGCCAGGAATACAGAAAATTTTACCTGTAAAATAAAATAGGAAACAAGCATGCTTGCAACATCTCGGAGATTATTTGAAAATCACAATCAAAATTTTACCAATCCAAAAAAGATTGTTCCCTGCAATTAATAATAGTCCCTCTAAAATATTCATCCTGAAAAAAATAATGTTTTATTTCCTTCACAGTATGTTCCAGCTTCAATTGAAACCTTTGATACCTACAGTATTTCAAAGGGTTGTATAATAAATAATATACAGTCGTTTCCAAAAGTAAGTTCAGGTTCATCTTTTCCGAACCAAGCTAACAATTTAGAAGATTTATGCAAACAAAGTATATAAAAGGAACCAAAAGGAAATTCTCTTTGCAATGATACCTATTTCATTCATCAAGGACACATGGTGTAGGATATTTTACTTTTGAAATTGACATCCAATCATATCAAGCTCTACAAAATGCATTAATTAAATCACTGTGTCATGCCTTTTGTGAATGCAGTAGGAAATATGAATCGTTTCCAGACCTGCTGTTTCAATAAAATAAAAATTAGTATGATACCCACAACAACAAAAAATCCATATTTGAGGGTAAAAATCGGTATGGTGAACGGAATTAATAGGTGAGCAAGCTAGGCCATCTACCACCACACACACTGTTTGCTTCAATAAAGGTACCTAATGACAGATTTGTCATATATTCTTTCTCTTTAAGGAGTGATTGTTTGATAAAAGGCACCAATAAAACCATTCCTACTGCTATCTTTCTACTGCTCTTAGTTACCTGTCAGAGGTGCCACAAGACCTTTCCAAAATTTCCTTAATTTTTTTTTGGTGACATTACACGATACATTTTGCCGCCCAAAATAAATAAATAAATAAATAAATAAATTGGACTGAATTTTCTCCACAAGGAATGACAAAGAAGTTAGAAAAAGAGCAACTGACCCTTCCTGTCTCAACTGTCTCTGCCTGAACCAGTTTGTCCTTTCTGCCTTCTTGTTCCTCTTTGTGTTTTTTTAGAAGTCCTTCCTGTTCCTCCTCAATCAAGGCAGGCTGACCGTTCTTCTTTTTCTTCCTCGTCTTTGCCGAGGAATTGGAATTCAAAGAGGTTTTGCTTCCCTTGAAGTCTGACATTTCAGAGTCGGAGCGAATGCGCTCACTTATCTTTGATACTTGTCTGGAGAAATGGATGACAAAAGTAAAATACACAGACTTGAAAAACATGTCTATATGAGTGTCATTCCATATCATATTTTGTGTTAAGTAAACTAATATCTCCTCCAGCTTAGTTCAAAATCTGATGAAAGTCAATCAAAATGGATTAGAATCCTTTTAAGTCAGCAAAGAACAAAGAAGACTACCTCTCCCCTGAAATATGAAGTGCAGGATATCACACTTGAAACAAAAACAAAAAAAACAAGAATACTTGATTTAACAAATTAACAAGAACACTTCGTTACACTAATTCCAGGAAGGACAACGAAAGCTAGAGTTAGTGCTCACATATTACACCTACTTGGAATACTATTCTCTAGCTGAACCTCTGACACTCACCTTTGAAGGACTTCAGTATCACAAACAGAACCAATCTGTGACAAAATGTCCTCTGCCAAATCTGAAATAACAGGAAAAAGAGAGAATCTAGAAAATTAGAATTTCACATGATCTCTCTAGATAGAAGTCTTAAAGCGCCTGTCTTCATTTACAAAAAATTAACCTTTGCAGTCCACACCAATATGTAGGGTTTTTCCAAATTGCAGAATTATTCCAATGCAACTCAGTCTCTTCATACTAAATCCTCCTCTTTGTGGCTTCATCACTTTGCCAAATTGCAATACAATTCCATGAGCCAGTCTTTATTTAGTCTTGCATTTCGCTGGCCAACTTCTGTAATATATGATCACATCAAAAGTCAATGAGATCACCGCTGATGGACAGGTTTTGAGAACAAATGCATATGTTGTACAAACAATTCAGATTTATGGTAGCTAAATGCATAGCATACCTATGTGCAATACACATATTCACCAGTAGAGCTAAGCATACATACGCATTTTGATAATTTCATAGATCAAATTGCAGGATTTTCTTGACTCTGTTGTGCTCTTCAATTTAAGCAGTGGCTACCATAACACAATTACAGGAGCCAGTCTGGTTGGCTCTGACATCTGATGAGCAATGATGATAATGGGCATTGTGTCTTTTGCACAATAAACTAATTGAGAAGTTCAGATTTTAAACACAAAAATATAACATAATAAACAAACAACATTTTTTTAAAAGCAGCAAAATTATTCTGGGCAACAACAAAAAATCCTTTCCCTTTATAATAATCCCATTCCTATCTTTTACCACTTCAAAATAGATCAGCATGTGGAAGGAGAATTCTTACGCTCATCCTCGGCATTTGCATTTTCATTGCCCAGCTCTTCAGTCAGGTAGTTTCTGAGAAACTCAGCAAAGGCCCCATTGACACGCATCAGCTCTGCAAAGGTGCCGGTCTCAGAGATCTGGCCATCCTTCAGCACCACAATCTTGTCCACCTGAGGCAGGAAGCCTATACCATGGGTGACCAGGATTCTGGTCTGTCAAGGTGTAGAGAATAATAATAATAATAATAATAATAAAAATAATAATAATAACAAAAATAACAATAATTATAATTATAATAATGGTGATAATAAACTTTATTTATCCATATTGAAGATTAGAGACAATAATAGTACCTCTATTCATTTGTTTGCTTGTTGGCTGGCAATTTCAACAGACAGTTTATTCCAAAATCAGTATCTGGTTCGTATGATCATCTATCAAAAAATTAAACAATCAATATTGACCACACGGCAACCCTTGTAGCACAGAAAGATGAGTTTTGACAAAGACGATTATTTAACCACTAAGACGTCTTTTTAAACTTAGCGACGTACATCATGGTATCTTAAAGAAATAACCAGATTTTGCAAACTTTTAAACATAAAGATAACTTTAGAAGGCACTGACTGCTACTCTTATGGCTGGGATTCCCTTTTAGCACTTTGGATCAAGCGTGAGACAACTGGAAGAAACTTTCTTGCCCAGAAAATATGGACATGATAAGGAGGCTAATCATTGATCAGCTGGTTTCTGTTGTGCTAAAAGAAGGTCCTTGATGACCAACACTCCTGAATGAAGATATATAAAGAACAGACCAAAGTGTGTCGAGTTAATGAAAGCAGAAGAAACAAAATTTTTGAAAAAGCATACCTTTCCTTTCAGCATTCCGTTATTTCCAATGACTTTATCAAACAAATGCTTGCCCACATGGGAGTCCACAGCACTGAGGGGGTCATCTAGCAAGTAGACATCAGAATCCTGGTAGACAGCACGTGCCAGGGACACTCTTTGCTTCTGACCCCCAGACAAATTGATGCCCTGGTTGGTGGTTGGAAACAAGTTATGTAACCCATTATATTGTTTGTGGCATGTTTGAAAGAAACTTTGAAAGGTGCCATCAACAAAAACTTAACGTATAATGCAATGAAGGGCAGAAACAACCAGAGCTGTTTGTGGTATGCTTGAAAAGATTGCCATAATGAAAAAATTAAGCTTACTACGCAATGAAAACCCTCTGAATGACACAAAGATTTATTGTAAAATTATGTGTTCGGATTTAAGTGAATAAATTGTAAAGAAAAAAGAGATACTATATAATTCAACACTCAGGAAGAGTATAAGAACTGTTACAGAAACTGAAACAGACTAAATTCCAGATAACAGTTAACAAAAGAGACACAAACAACATGCAAGTCACTTAAACATTTTTAAATACAAATACAATGTTTTTTTGCCTCTAAATCATACTTTATTCAGACCTGCCAACTTTTCCCAAACCCAATCAGGGACACTTAGCGCGGCGCGCGGTCAGATGACATTTTTTTAATATACAAAAGTAGTACCCCGCCCCCACATAAAACTAAAAAGACAAATAATGAAGGGTTTATAGAATATCTATAATA
>JBCIKM010323421.1:0-11432 GCA_039654465.1 Melibe viridis
TATCTATCTATCTATCTATCTATCTATCTATCTATCTATCTATCTGTCTGTCTGTCTGTCTATCTATCTGTCTGTCTATCTATCTATCTGTCTGTCTGTCTATCTATCTATCTATCTATCTATCTATCTGTCTGTCTATCTATCTATCTATGTGTCTATCTATCTATCTATCTATCTATCTGTCTATTTCACTCTCTCTCACACACATACACAGACACACATACACACACACACACACACACACACACACACAGAGTTCCTGTTCCAAAGGGAAATAATCAGAATAATTTATATTTTAAATCTGCTATTAGAGTTATCTGTCGTTGATCTTTTTTTCTCTTCAAAATGGCTGCCCTCACGGTGAAAGAATTGGCCTCTCTTCTCAGGTAATGTATTGACTTCTTGTTTTTCAAACAATTCACCGTTCAAATAATGATTTTTTTTATTATATGGTTACAAGGTTCAGGTAAAGAATACCTCAGTCCTAAGACTTCTGGAAGGAGGCAGAGATACCTAATAAACTGAGATCTTCTTTCTTCTTTCGGTGTCGGTAAAGTTACAATGCTCTGTTGTTCTATTCCTCATATTAATGTAGGGTTTCCGTAGTTGGAGCATTGCCCATTTCACATTGAATATCAAATACAGAATTTTTTCTGTATGAACAGTGTTGTCCGATGCTTGCCAGACATCTGTTGACAGCATTTCATTTTAATGCTGCACTAAAATATATCTGACACTGGTGAAATCACATTGTCATTGACTTAGAATGGTTTAGTAACTCAAGATGATTTATCATGTCCCAACAACTATTCGTTTTAGTCATTAAATATTCCAAATGTCTTTCATTTGATCATAAAACACTCTTTCAACTCCTGTCGTACTCAAATTCCTGCTGTTGTCGTTCGCCGTCTTTCCTGCGTGTTGAAATAAGGCTCATATCTTTTTTCAATGGGCTTTCCGTCAGGTCATGTTTACATAGGGGTACTATTTTAACATCCAATACCTTTCGATCTTTCCAGGTCAAACCATCACAATTATGTTATTCTATGGTATAATATCATTTATTGGTATTTCTTTACAATTTTGCTTGTCTAAAAAAAAACACGACAGAAAGTACCTTTTCTTACAAATGAGAAATTGTGCTTAGGGGTCAATTTAGATGGCTCTGAAAAAAGGAGGGAGGGGGCAAAAACTAGTGATTTGCGATGGTTGTCATGGTGATATCTGAATTCAGAAAGGTGGAAGTAGTAGTAAACGGTCCATTTCAGTCTGTTTTATTGGGCAGGCAAAATTGTAAAAATTTGCTGTTTGTAGGTAGTGGAAAGGTAGTAGATACCATTCCCGCAGGCAGTGGACTACGTGAAACAAGGGCGTGACCGGTATTGATACTATTCCCGTTGCTAAATGCTGGACAGTATTAATACCATTCCTGCATTACATGAGTTTATGTTTGTGCTTTTTGTCCTTTTGTCACTCCCGTATATAGTATTGAAATTTGGCAGAAAATAGCGATGCTTGCCAAATGTTACTTTTTCATTTTCAGGGCCCAGAAATTCACTTTTTCAAAATGCACCAATCACGGCATATTGATATATCTTGAACAGCACCAAAGATAAAAATCATCTGGGATTTGTGTTTTTTGTTTTTGTTTGTTTGTCTTGCTCAAATTTCCCAATAGAGAATTGAAATATCTTTAACAATAGTAAAGTTAAAAAGATTCGGGTTTTTTTTTTAATTTTATGTTTTTTTACAATGGTTGCTTGTCTTGGTTTTTTTTGTTTTGTTTGTTTTTCTTAGATTGTGAATATTTTATCAAAAAATTTTGTGTTGGTATTTTCAAAAGCATACAAAATTGCACTATTAAATATTATATCTCACCCTGTGGTAAATCAGCTCATGGGTCTTTCTCATTGAGCAGATGCAAGGCAACAGCAATTATTGTTTGGCTTAAGATCGAGTATTACCCCATTTGTATTGCTCATTGATCATTATGCTACACATGATATGGCACAGTGGACTGATCATCTGCCTGTCTTTATTTCTTGTGATGCAGAGTTTTTCCCAGCTCCTTGGAGTTGGGTCCCGATACTGCTAAGTCATTATAAAGGGATCAGGTATAACAAAAAAAAACCCAAAAAACAAATATTATGTCATAATTTGTCAACTCGTAAAACATGAGTGATTTTCTTTTTTTCTTAAATAATATCGACTGACTCAGTGAGTTGTATTTGTGTCAATGTATGTTTTAAACCCACCAAGAACAGATTAAAAAATTCTGATGGGCCATATAGAGAACTGTTTAATACCTTGATCTGAATGTGATATAATCAAGGCACTGCTTGAATTTGTGCACATTTGGACTGAATCTGCTGGATTTTCAGAGTATAGGATTCTCTTCATCTTGTGTGTTTATCATTTCTAGTGTGCTGTCAGAGGACTCTACTGAAGCTCAGAGTTTCGAGAGCCTAGCCAATACATTTCACCACTACTTCACGAACAAGCATGACCACTTCAAAGTAGGACAAGCCATAGTAAGTCCAAAAACATTTTTTTTATGTAATAGCTGTGATTCTTTTGAACATTCAGATGTAGATATATACACAGATTTGCTATTCTGGAACAGGGTTTTTCTAGATGAGAAATTTTTGAAGTTATAGCACTGTGGTTTTACAAGTGTTGGAATTTCAAATTCCATTTAAAAATTATCAATTGCAAGACTAAATGTATGTATGCTGAAAGGGTGCGACTTTCTTGTCAGCATAATAAACAACAAATGAAAGTATTATTAAGAGAGTAATTTATGGTTTTATTGAATGATTACCATCAAAACGTAAAATGGAAACAAAAAGAAAGCATAGAGGTATCTGAATCGTTGACAGCCATAAGGTAGGAAGGAAGATCTTTCCAAATGAACCATGAGTCATCAAAGTAGGATTTAAAAGTTAAATTCAAAAGAAAAAAAACAACTCTTGACACATTCACAAGGGTGCAAAATCGCCATCATTTGGTGGCATTCCATTATTTCAAGCATTCTGATGATGACTTGCAGGCGAATCGCGGACACTGATGCAATTTATTTTTCTCTTGCCTTACCAAGGAAGGTGATAAAACTGAAATAAGGATTTTTAGTTGTGAATTTTTTTAATTTAATTTTTTTTTTGACTGACATTCTCTTTTTCTTGAGTATGCTTGCAGGCATTTAGGTTTTGAACCAGAAACATACTTTGTTGATCAATTAACATCATTTAATGTAAACATACTGAGTGGTTTGTTGTATTCAATATTGTCATGATAATTGAGGAGACAAAATGCACTCATTCTTGGCGTTTGATTTTGTCAAACTCTACACAATATTCTAGTACACTGTTGTTTTCCCTCCTCCATGTAATATCTTTGACTTTGTGTGTGTGCACCCAGGTGTTGTTGCTGCAGCATCGTGATCTCCTTCCCCACTCCACCCAAAAGTTGGCAGCTATCTTCATCTTGTATGAGATGTACAAGACAGAACCCATGGCTGCTAATCCATTCGCGTCCGTGTTTGTTCATTTACTGGTAAAAAAAAAACTTAGAATTTTTTTTACCCGTTTCCTTTTTTTTTTTTTTACACTTTTGTTTTGCTTTCTGATCAAATGTTTAAAGTTTTTCCTTTTTTGTGTGTATGCAAGTGTGTGTGGTTTTTTTAAATATATTTTATTCTGCTCTAGATTAATTTGGCTTTTTCTGACATTAAGATTCTCAAAATTAATTTTGTATACTCTGTAATTCTTGCATATATTTACAACTTATCTGATTTGAAAGTAAAATAAGGTTTATGATATTATACCAGCTTTCAATTATAATTATATTCCTGGTTCGATGTCCATCATTCTGAGTTTCTGCATTTAAAAAGTAGTTCATTGAGGCGTTTTGGTGTCCTTCATTACCCAGCAAGATATTGAGAGAAAGGACCCCAACCCGTACGACTTACCAGCTCACATTCCCCCGATCTCTGCCTCGGAGAAGTACTTCCTGTCACACCTAGTCTCTAATGGCTCCAAGGAAGTGAGTTTGAGATCATGCTTCCTTGATCTATTTTTTTGTTTTTGTTTTGTTCTTTGCAAATTTTGTGCATGTGACATATGTGCTTTTGAGTAACTGAGCTGTTTCTCTGTTGTTTTTTCTGTCTCCTTTTCTTTTACTTTTTTTATAGATAACAAACCTTTAAATTTTGCAGTTCTTAAATTTTTACATAAAGTTGAATGAACCATACCTTGAATCTTTCTTTTTTTTTTAATCCCCCAAAATTTCATTCCCACAGAACTGGTCAGAATAAATGCATACCTATATATGTGAGAGAAAGAAAAAAAAAAAGACATCTTTTCTTTGCCTTGAAAGAAAAATGTTTGTGCAAACCCTCCATCATTTCCTCTCAAATTAAGATACCTCTGTGTATTTTGCTAAGCGATGTATATGGGGACTAATTAAGTATCAATCTGTTGAGGGAGACTTTTTCTTTATTTTACTTTTAATTTGCTGAGTCCCCTGATTAAGGAACAGGAAATGTAATAGAATTCTTTTTTGTAATTTTATCATATTTTACTTCAATTTTCATGGATGTGATCTTTGTATGGTAATTGAATTTATCTTCCCTCCTGCCACTCTCTATTTCTTTTTCTCTGCAATCTCTTTCTCTCCCTGCATCCCTCTTTCTCTGTCTCTGTCTCTCTCTCTCTCTCTCCCTCTCTCTCTCCCTCCTTCCAATCTCTCTCCTATACTCTCTTGAGTACACAGATGCTCAAACAGACACCGGCCCAGATCCTTCAGTTGGACACAAGCAACAAGCAGCCTCTTGACATCAGCCACACTCAGCTCTTCATCGTCCAGCGCCAGTCAGAGATGCCACACACCAGCAAGACAGCCATCAACTGTGTCCTTGCCGATCCAGAGACTAAGTCCAACAAGTGAGATGGTAGAATGATATTGTAAAGTGCTTAGAGCATGGTAATGGCCATGGATAGGGGCTATATAAATTGTATATATTAATTTTAGTTATTAATAACACCTATTGCTTCCCCTGTATCACCAGGAATGCTTCTCTTTCAAAGCCACCTCCCCTTACACTTACCTACCTCCATCAATACAACACGGGATATTTCCTTTCAAACATGTTAGTAGTCGCGCCTTCATAATTCTTACCCCTGATCCCTGCTTCATTACCAGTCTTCACCCCCTACTTGTCCCTACTTTGATTTTTAATAGTTTGGCAACCCTGCTACTACATGAGTAGTTCTACTACCTTAACCCTTGTTCTCTTTCCTCTCTCCAGCTTTGAACAGTTTGGTAAACCCACCATGATCAACCCTGACATTCAACGACAAACTGTGGAGAATTTACTCACTGGGCCAAAATGTGTGGCAGACAAAACACTGCAACCAGATTTTATCCGACTAGCACCACCACTGCACATTGCTGAAGATGAGGTAAGAGCTCCATGGGTGCCTCTAATTTTTAAGAGGTGGTTGTCATAGAAGAAAAAAAATCAAGGCATCAAATTGGTAGTGTTCACTCTTTAATGTTTTTTCAAAATGCTTCAAATTTTATTTTTCAGTGGTACCTTGGCTGTAGCACTTGTTTCCTTTCAGCATTTTCATGATCTTATAGAAGGTTCTTTGGTCTTGGCTGCTTCCTCTGCTTCTGTTGCAAGTTTGTCAAAATAAGCCCGTATGTCTTTTCTTGTGCTCCTTTTTACTTCTTTGTCATTTATGGAGTACTCTTTAGACATTTTCTCTTTTAGCCTTAGGTGATTTTGTGCTCATCATTTTCTGTTGTATTTTTTTCATTTGTCTAATATGTTCCCATGAGATCTCTTAGATGTTGGGCCTTGCCTTGTATCTGAGAACTTCCCCTTCCATTACCTTATATTGAAGTCTCTAATAGAAAGGTCTCCATTATCCGGTGAAGCTTCAAATCTCTTCTTTACGGTTATAAATTACTGAAATCTTCTTTTGCAGCAGGGTGCCTAAGCTTCTCTTTATCAAGACGTCTCCTCTGCCTATTACTTTCCATTGGTCCTCTTAAGTTTAATGCTAGTTCTCTGATTAGAAGGTGATGATCACTGCCTACATCTGCCATTCTTTTCACTCTCACAACGGGTAAACTGATTTTCCACTTGCCATTTATAATAATGTGATCTGTCCGGCCCTTCAGTTTCCTCATGAGGAGATCTCAAGGTCATTTTGTGAATTTGTTTGTGAGGGAATATGGTGCCTCAAATCAAGAGATTGTTATCTTCACAGAGTTCACACAGCCTGTTGCCATTATTTGTCTTCACTCATGTACTTTATTTTCCCATTGTTGTTTTCCTTCCAGAATTTATGTTTCCTGCATTAAAGTCTCCATTCACAAAAAGCAAGTTGTGGCATAATATTTTTTATATGATTGATCTCATACTCTTGTTAAATTCATTTTTGTCCTCATTTCCTGCATCTTTGGTTGGGGCATAACAAGTCAGTGCTGATAGTTTGGTGAATTTGGAGTTTTGACTTGTGTAGAGCAGTCTTGAGTTAACTGGATTCCATTCAATCAATGTATTTTTGTGCTGCTTAGGTAGTAGTAGATACGATTCAAAACAGATAAAGAGATTTGACTGTCTCTTCATCCAACCGATTTAGAATTCTATAAATTCTATGCAAGTGAAACTGACAAGACTGTACAACTTTGCTGTCATGACTTTCCATACATAAACGAAAATCAAAATATGCACCCAAATTTCAAACATTTTCCTCTTTCAGCATCTTGATTTCACTTCCAGCAATAGTTAAAAAGTCTAATTCTGTTCTCTTATGATTATTTGTTACCATGAAAACTTACAATTTCAGTTTTCTCAATTTTTAATTTCAATTTGTTTCCCATATCTTACTATATCATTAAAAATATAAATACTTGTGGGGCAAAATTTACACAGCTGCCTGTGAGGCAAACAACACATCAGAAAGCTGTTGATCTGTCCACAGATGGTGTGGATGACACCCTCTGACCATGACTTCAACATAGCCTGGGACACCACGCTGTGCGTCAACACCTCCACGGGGGTGGAGATCCGCCGTCTCATGGCCAAGGCCTTCAAAGGGGCTCTGCCTCCCCACCAGCAGCAGCAGATCAAGAAAGAGCTGGACAAAGACGCTAAACTGGTCTACAACATTGGCCTTTGTCCACCCAAGGTGAGCTCATCTGGTCAATTAACCTGCGTTCCAAGTGCATTTATAGAAATTGCGCTATATAAATGTTGTGTATTAGTATTATTATTACCCAGTGGCTGTTTTCCCAAGAAGTCAGTTTATATGCCAGTGACAGGTGTGTAAGGGAAGGAGGTAAGGCCTACACATAAGACAAAGAATCTGTAATATTCTTCCAAAAATCGTAAGAGTGTTCACAGAGATTATACGATGTTAATGATAACAGAAACATTACTTGACCATGGTGACCGTGGCCATACAAGATTTTGAAAATGTGAATGTAAAGCTTTATATCTCAATATAATGATGGGCCATTGGGTTAATCAAAAATTTTTCTTTGAATATTAACATTGTAGTGTCAGATTTTAAATATTTGTTTCAGAATTTTTAATTTTTTTTTTCTCTACATGCTTCCATTATCAAATTTCCTGATTTTAATTTAAAAAAAAAAAAGCAAAAAAACTTTTCACACTCTTTTCTCAAGCAAATAAATTCCAAATATTTGAAGATAGGTACTAATTAATTTTTTTTAACCTTCTGAAACTGAGCATGAGCAAGCTATTAAACATTTTGGTCTGAGAGTCTGGAACTAATCGGAGGTGAACATGATGTGCTTTTCAGCTTCCAGACCTGGTGGAGAAGAATCCCCTTGTGGCCATTGACGTCTTGCTGAAATTGATGAGCTCCACACAGATCACAGAGTAAGGCATCAGTTCGGGGAGTTTCTATACACAGCGCTAATAGAGCTGTCACTGTCAACCCTCGACCAGAAATGCATGTGTGTTGGCTTAGGCCTTTTTCCCAAATTGATGCTTCTTTATACTATTTTATATAATATAATATATATAATTCAATTTTGGTAGAGAAATCTTCTATTTCTCTACTAAACTTAATTATTAATTGCTCCCTTTGAAGTGAGCACTTAAACATTGCTTGGTATGCCAATGAGGGTAATAACTCATTCATTCAGTGATCATTTATGGTATATTAGAAGTTTTAATATCTTAGTTGGCGACAACAAAATTTGTACCTTGAGGAAAAATCAAGATTTAATATATATATTTCCCATCCTGATTTTTTTTTTCTCTCAGACTGCAGTTCTTTATGTACTTATATACTTGTGTGAGTTTGATAACTTTGCTGCTTATCACAGCGCAGCATTGAAATACTGTTTTGTCAGCGCATTTATGCATCATGTGGGCTCTTTTATTTTAACTTTCCAGCTATTTTCACGTACTGGTCAACATGGAAATGTCTCTGCACTCCATGGAGGTTGTCAACAGACTTACAACGGTAAGGATATAAAGATGGTGAAAGCTTTTTTGTCTTGGAATTTTTTCACGTTGACTGCTTCAATTGGGGAAAAAAAAGAAGAATCCATAGGTTTTAATTTTGAAAGAGCTTATGGCTCCAACAGACTTACATAGTTATTTTTGGTTGAGTAACCCTTACAGATCTCATCTGCATTTTTGTCTGTCAAGCTTGAAGGCAAGTTGCCATTGTTTGTGATAAGTTTCAAACCAATTGTTTCTTCTTATTGGATATTGGATTTGTTGTTGTTCTTGTTGGTGGTGATGATGGTGGTTATCATAGAAGAGGTTGGTAGTAAAGCAATGGTGTTTGTACATTTTTTATCTCACTACCTGCACAATGTAAAAAAAAGTCAAGTCCATCATGCTATCCAATTCCCTGTTGTCTATGATTTTAGATGCTGCTTACTACCCAAGACGGAGAGTTATTCAAATGTCATCCATAGTGCCAGTTTAGTACACAGGTGATTATTGAAGCTGCGCTAACTTTCATTTGATCACCATTTACTTTTCCTCTTTATCCCATCCTTTCAAACCCACCACTAACACACAAACATCACATTACACACACACACACGTGCGCGCATACACACACACACACACGTGCGCGCGCACACACACAAAAATGCACCCACCTGTCTACTGTAAAAACTGCACCTACTAACATACCCCCACCCCCACACTTACACACACATCAACACATTAACACACCCCCAACTTCCAGCAAGTGGAGCTTCCCTCCGAGTTTATCCACCTCTACATCTCCAACTGCATCAGCACCTGTGAAGCACACAGAGATCGCTACTTCCAGAATCGACTGGTCAGACTGACCTGTGTCTTCTTACAGTCTCTCATCCGCAACAAGACCATCAATGTCAGGGTAAGTCCGTCTATAGTTATTAAATGAAAAAAAAAACAATTATGGCACAATTGACAAGAGCCGTGACAAACAGGAGTCACCAAGGATTTCTGGTGTGTCAAGTCCAGTGTATTAACCATTACTGCTATGGCTGTCCAGTTTGTCACCAAAGAAATTCTGTATATGTTGTCAATATCAATAGTGGTATGAATACGTTTTCACCAAAGGGATAAGACAAAGCCTCAAATAAAGGAGAATGAAAAAAGAAAATAAAAAAATTGTTTTTTGCTCCAAAAAGTGGCCAAGGCAGCTGGGTGTTGAACCATAGAGTATAAGTAAGTTATATTTGTCGGTATTGAAAGTGGAACACAAACAGTCTGAGCAAACAATTGATAGTGTCAGGTCTGGCAGTGCTAGATGCTAGATTTTGCGATTTGCTGTTTATTCAACTGAAGCCGTGGAAAACCATGGAGCATGTTGTCCTGGAGAAGAAAAGTTGCTCTCGTCTTCATGTTTATTTGCTTTTGCCACTGAGGAAGAAGAAGATGAAATGTGTTTATTTAATTTTCATCTTTCTGGTTTTTGTCTGTAGTTTGTTTCAATCCTTGTGTTTTTCTTTCAGGACATCTTCATAGAAGTGCAAGCCTTCTGTATTGAGTTCAGTCGGATTCGTGAAGCAGCAGCCTTATTCCGCCTCCTGAAAACGATGGACAGTGTGTGAACCAGGGGCTGCTCAGCGTGTTAGAACAATTGGCAATGCTTGTGATGGATATGGAGGTTACACAGTGTGTCAGAGATGTTGGCAGTGTAAGTCAAGGACATGTGTGTGCACATTGTGAGAGATGTTGGCAGTTTGTGTTATGTATGCAGGCTGTTAGAGATGTTGACAGTTCATGTAATGAACATGTATCTACACAGTGTGTCAGATATGTTGACAGTTATTGCAATGGACATATACGTACACTATGTCAGAGATGTTGGTAGTTGGTGTAATGGTTTTTTCTATTCCGGTGTGCTTCTGAGATGCTGACCATTTACAGTCGATGTGATGGACAAGTCGATACACAGAGATGTTGATTGTCTGTGTAATGGAGATGTAAGTGATGGAGTCTTATTGATGTGTACAGAGTTTGTCAGTTATTGTGACAATTCCCATTAATCAGTACACATTGACACCCTTTAAAAACCATTGACAAGAGATGTGCTGAACCTGAAAAGTCTTACTGCATGTTGTTTCAAAGTTGACTCTGAAAAAGGAGCCCAGTGTGAAAAGGACAAGTGTTGAGTGGGACAGTTGTTTAAAAAGAGACCATCCTGTGTGTGTGTGTGTGTGTGTGGGCGCGCGCGTGCATGCGTGCGTATATGCGTGCTTGATGCATGACTGAGAGTGACAGAGTGTGAGATAGGCATGTGTCTTTTGTGTGTGACATTGTTTTACAAGAATCAAGTGTGCGTGTGGTGTGAGGCGCTGCATTCACTTTGTGGGCATCATTGCCCTGGCTGAAATCACCTCATTGAATGCGACTTTTAACATAACATAACATGTTTTGAGCCTGAAGGCAAGTAATGTCTTTAAATGCTGGTGATGCAATCTAAATGTAAAAATAAAAAATGTTGCCAGGGTTTTTACATGAAATCTTTGAGGGACACTATCAAGGTATAAAATAATCATGATAATAATTACGACCTTAAGAAAATGTTTGTTGGATGGATTTTTATTAACTGCAAAAATATAATGCTTAGAAACAGGAATTTTTGTATCTCTTGTTGAATCCCATCTTCTTGTTCAATGAGACCTCATTGTCTAAAGGGGGCATGCTGGTAAGGAAACCTATTTTCAAAACTATTCATCTGAGAAAAATTTCCTTGGAGGGATGTTAGGTACCAATAAAAAACCATTAATGAGATGAAAAATAATAATTTTGGATTCACCGTGTCCATGGTAACGGCCGCCATGTTGAAAAAAACTTCATTTTTTAAAATCTTAAAATTTTTGCAAGTATCAAAGATATCAAGTTTCTTTTACCCCAAACAGGTTCTTAAATCATA
>JBCIKM010323642.1:0-11429 GCA_039654465.1 Melibe viridis
GTGTGCTCTTCCGATCTGGGGGGGTGATCATGCTCCCATGTCTTATTATTTTTTTTTGGTGAATGATCGACTTAGGCAATAAAGATTACGTTATTTGCCGCAGAGTCAATCCGCCTTCTATACCTTCCGCGTCACCACATCCCCAGCTATATACAGTACATTTTATTGCTCTTCTGGTATGGTGAACCACACAATAGGCTGGCATATTCTGTTATGGGGCGGGCAAGAACTTTGTAACATTTTCTTTGGGTGTTGGTAGGACATAATTTTTTATTTTTTTTTGGTGACGCAAGAAATGGGGTAGTTTCATCGTAAGTGATTGAAATTTCAAAGCCAAAATATTTTTATTGTTGTCAACGTGTTCTGTACAGTGGCTGGAGCGAGTATTGAGTGGGGTAGCCCCCCTCCCATTTCCAGTTAGTGACAGATAGGCACTTTGATACGCTGAATAACATCTGCCATTACTACGGCAGTCTCTGGGGTTGGAAATATTACACTAGTACAATAATATCGTATCGTCTGCAAACAATTGGACAGTGGCATCGATGTTGGCTTTCGATTTTTTCCCCTGCCAAAAGCACCTTTCATTCTCCAATGGGGATAGATGTTCAACCTGACAAAATTATAAGGAAAAGATCCTTTATACAACTTTTTTTTCCTTCTCTCTATCGAAAATCCTGACTCCAGAACCAATTGTAGCAATGAAATTCTCATATCGAGAACTCCAGTTCCCACGGTTCGTTGACTACAGAATCCAGATGATATTGAGGGTAGTATTCCAGCGCTGTCGGCTTCCAAAGATGCCTGGGCTATCAGTCTAAGGAATTGATCACACCATAGCTCAAATAGGGTCAATGTCAGACTGCCGGCCGTCTGGTTTCTGCAGTGACTCACCACAGAAACAGGAAAGATCTACCATTAGGAAAAACGAACACATGAATTTCTAGGGACTAAGTGTGAATATCGAGAGGCAGGCACCGTGTCTCTTCACCTCTTAGTGAATTCATTTCACACTTGATGTGGTGAAGCAAGAAGGACAAAATGCTTTAAATTTTAACCCCAGGCTACTACATCAATCAATAATTGATTATAGCTCTGGCAACTGGACAATGGAACCAGGGACTTCACACGCCACTGCCTCAATGACCGCGTTCTTTACTTCTCACTTTTGCGAGACGTGTTTCGAGAAATCTAAAAACTTTAGACTGAAGCATTTCTTGAGTTTCACAATAATTTGTTGTTCCAGAGAGAAAATGTCTGAATTGTCAATTTAGCTACTTTTACCCAGTTTGTCTTATTGATGTATAAAAACAAAAGTTCCCTTTTTTTTACAGGAAAAATAATTTATTGCAAACACATAGCAGTAACTGAGGATATTCTTTGTCAAATACATTGTTATATAAAAAGTAAAATAATCGTAATTTTTTAATATTTATAAACAACTATTTAAAATAAAGTAGAAATAACCTTTTGAGAATAAGAAAACTAACGGAAGTCGCGGAAGCGAATCCAGATTTTAAAAAGACATCAATGATATTGCAAAAGTTGAACAAACTAAAATACTCCTGGAACAACCAACAAGAGTGATATTTGGTTACACTGTTAAGACACCAGAACTCCCAATCGAAACTCCTCGTTAATTACTGTGTGAAGGACATTTCAAAATGGAGTGCTTGATTGGAATACAGGGAAAAGATTTTATTCTTATGGCGTCAGATATGACTTCGGCTAGGAGTGTTGTCAGAATGAAAAATGGTAATAAATGGGGCAGTTATAACCTATCAGACAGTTGTCAATGCTATGACCAGTGATTTCATTTGACTAATAGACTACCATGGATAATGAATATTATTTTTTTCCAAGTTAAAGCAAATTACCGGGGTGGGGGCGGGGGAGGAATGCAAACAATAAGATCTTGTTGAAGTAAAAACCTATTGATAGTTACTCTGATCAGTGTGTTTGCTAGCACCCATCAAATACATCGTTTCTGATGGTCTGACTAAGAATTATAAGGTTTTCTCTTGTGGAGTAAGTTCAGTATGGCATTGGCCAGGAATGTTTTATTCACATTATTTTGAAAGAAGTCTGTGTTGGCTCGCCACTTCTTAAATGGTTAGTGTTTTTTCACGCGTGGGGTAGAAAAAGAAGTATTTTCTTCCAGCACTCCTGTACCATTGCAGTCCCGATTTTTTACATGGTAGCCATTGTCATATGGAAGGTGTATGCCAGGATTTTTCCCCAATGTGCAATATTATTCCTGTTGGTTTTCTGTTTTGTAACTGGAGGGGGGCCAGAGTGGAGGGAAAATTGAGGACGGGTAAACGATGTTATTGTCTTTGAGAGAGAGAGAGAGAACTGCTTGTTGTTGCAAGCGCAGAGTGGAAATTTGGGACAATATCGCCGTATGAATAAATTGTAACAGTTATTCTAAAAATTCTTGTGCAGCGATCATCATCCACACATTTTTTAAGACTGGTAATGGCTATTCCTACAATAGTAGCTATTCCTACAATAGTCCTTGAAGAAAATAGTGAAGAGAAGGTTCAGAAAAAAACACCGTTGAAGTTGGATGAAGGAAAATCATGAATAAAGAGACAGTCAAAGAGAAAGAAAAGACAAAGCCACTTTGGGCACATAGTTGTAGTGTGTACTATGCAAATGACTGCCCAAACAATCACGAAACTTGCCGAGGTGCAAATGCAAAGCTTGTCGTAAATGAAAAATACAGAATGCATTTGATTATTGGATATGATAGGGAAAAAAGATATATGGATCAAGCAGGCGGTCAATAAAATACAGGACACATTTGATAATTGGATAAGATATAAAAAATAAAATGGATCGAGCAGGGGCTCGAACTCATATCACTCCGCTTCCAAACCCAACACTCTACCATTTCGGCTACAGCGGCGGTTACCTGTTAGCTATACTTAATATATATAAATCCATCATCTGGGTGGAGAGCCCAAAGGGAACCAGGAGTTTGGCTAAAATTGTACGAATAAGCACTCCATTTGTTTTTGTATTTGTGTGTTTTCTGACTCCTGTCCTGTGGGAAGGGTATCTAGTATTAATATTGTTGATTAGCTTCTCAGCTTCATCATTTGGCTGCGGGAATGGTATTGATACTAGTCATGCCCCCAGTTTTGCACCAGCAGACTCATGCAGAATTGGTATTGATATTCCACTACCTGTGCACCCCTTTGGGGTGGCGTGTTTACGGGAGAACAATAAACACTGGACAAGTTTGAATTTTAGACCAATGATATTGTACTAAAGAATCATGCGTGATTGTTGATGGTCTGACCTGGAAAGATAGAAAGGGATTGATTGGATGATCCCGACGGCAAATATGCTGGTGAAAGATGGGAGCCTCGCTTTGAGACTAAGGAATGTCTGCATGCTGCAAAAGTAGGTTGCGAACTCAACTGTCTCGCAGACACTCCAATTTGAATTTGGAAATTTTATAGCTTAAGTCCAGTGCCTATGGAGCCAATATATTTTAAGATCTAATTGAGCTCTTACTCCTATATTTTCCTATATTTCAGATAAAGATAAAATGTACAAATTGAGTAACAACCTTATGATGTCAGTTTGTGGAGAGTCTGGTGACAACATTCAATTTTCAGAGTACATTGCAAAGAATGTCCAGCTGTACAAAATGAGAAATGGTAAGTAAATAGCAAATTTACTTGTGGGTGAGAATAGAGGCCATGTGATGGAACTATTTAAGTCCAGTCAGTTATCGAATCATGTGGAGGGTTTTGTTATTTTTAGGGATCTGGTTGTTGAATGCTTTTTAAGGTTTTTGTTGTGCCAAATCAGAATAATTGTCGAGACCTCCTTTTGGGTCTGCTTCCATCTACATGTGCACAGATGGCCCTGGTCATATCCGGTCCTGACTTATCATTCCACTTTTACTTTTGCTTCAGAAAACCTTCGATAGTGATGTATTTTCATTTCTTGTATTACAGGGTATGAGTTGTCACCACATGCAGCTGCTAATTTCACAAGAAGAAATATGGCTGAAAGTCTTCGTTCACAAGTGAGTAGTCTTTTAAAACACATTTTGGTAGGCTCGTTTATTACTAGGTTTAATGAGCTTGGTTTTCAAGGAGAGTTGAGATTCTACAAGGACAAAAAAGAATTTGTTTTTATAAAGATTTCAGTTTGAAAATGTTCCATGTCGTGTTGCTATAATTCCGCCCACCTATGGTAAAACAATGTTTATCCAAGAAATTAGGTTTTGGGAAGAACAAAAAGAAAAAAGAAAATTCATCAACTATCTATCCCTTTTGCATTGATAATCATAGACTGCTGGGAAAATCTGATTAAAAGAGATGGCTCATTTTGCCTTTGGAGGGCAGAGTGCAGAGTTGTACACATTGTTATATGGTCTGTAAATCACTGCTTTGTATTCGTCGTATGCTGTACAAATTCTATTCTTTTAATCTCTTAGAAGGATTTTGTATACGTTGAGATAAGAGCTAAGAGCTTTGATGTCCAAGAGATTAGACACAATAAAAAAATTATCCTCATTAATATAATTATTTTCATTGGAGAAGTTCATATGACAAATTATTTGGAAAGTTAGACTGTAAAAGTTGCTCTGATTTTCAGTTGCATTCATTTTTTATAAAATTTTAAAATGTGCCAGTTGTATTAACCTTTACCACCACCAGCTAAATTTACTCTATTGGCCAACCGTGTGGTCTTTTTGATCTGTTAATCGTGCAGTAAAATAATATGCAATCATCTCATCTTAATCCGTCTATATAATGCCTCCACCTCACCCCTCTTTCTCTTTGTCCTTCCTCTCTACCACCATCACCACTCCCTCCTCTGACAAAACCTTTTAATACCCCCTCCTATATTCCTTGTCCTGTCCTCTTCTTCCTCTACAACCACCAATATCCTCTCTTCCTTTTCCTCTTACTCTTCCTCCTTTACTCCCTACATCACCTTTCCCTCCTGCCAACATCAATACTCCCTCCTCCTCCATTTCAATCTGCCACCATCACTACCCCTCCTCACCCTCTTCTTACTCCACCCACATCCTCCATCATCTCCTCCTCTCCCTCTTCCTATTTTTTTTTGTCTCTCCTCCTCTTTTTTGTACTCCTTCTTGTCCTCTTTCATCAGCACATCCTCCTCCTCCTCTCTCCTCTATCATTTTTCCACCACCAACTCCTCTACACTCTACCAACACTGTCACACCTAACCCCTTTCCTTGTACACCTCCTCCACCACTGTCATTATCCCTCTTCCCCCTTCCTGGTCGTTTTTCTTTTCCTCCTACTATTCCTCCTCCTCCCCTTCTTTTCAGCAGTTCAGAGAATCCACGCAAGTGGTGAATGAGGTACCTTTTTAAAGTTAAAATAAACATCTCTTTGTGCTTTATTGAGTCCAAAAGACACCATGAGTGACCGTGGAAAATATTAAAAGAAGAAAATATTGATGAAAGTTATAAGCAACTTCACACACAGGAGCTAAACTGATTGAAGGAAGCATAACTAGTTTCAAGAGCATGTCCCTAATCATTCATTCAAAGAAACAGGAAATGAATGCATGCAAGGTTGGGCCTAAAAGACCCATGAGTAGCACTAAAATTTATGGTGGATAAGTTGTTTGTGGTTGTAATGAAAATTGGATGGATTGTCTCAAGATTTATACTCATTTTTTCTTTTTCTATCATTAACTTAGAAAAGTCACCCCGTCAATTTGCTTATAGCGGGGTATGACAAGGAAACCGGTCCATGCCTCTACTTCTTGGATTACTTGGCATCCCTCAACAAATTACCTTTTGCCATACATGGTTATGGTAGCTTGTTTGGCTTGAGTGTAATGGACAAATACTATGAGAAAGGTAAGGGAACATCAACAACTTATATAGGGTGTGTGAAAAAAAAATGTCCGAAATCAGAACGCTAATAAACTGTGTTATAATTAACTAACGTAGTTCAACAAAACTTGGCAGAAGTAATAATTAACACTTTAATTTGAATTTTGCAAAGCTTCAATCTGCTATGTAGTAAATCAGCTCAATGAGTAGATCCCATGAAGGCAATAGCAACTATGGTTTGGCTTAAGATCGAGTAATACCCCTTGTATTTCTCATTATGCCACGCAAGATTAGGCTCAGTGGAATGATCCTCTGCCTGTCTTCATTTCTTGTGATGGAGAGTTTTTCTCGGCTCCTTGGGGCTGGGTCCCGACACTGCTTAGGTGGTATGAAGGGATATAAATAACTAAACAAAAACAAAGTTCCAATGTACTGCGGTCATAGACTAGCTAGATATGACTTTTATTAAAAATCTATGAAAATGCCCATTTCATATATTTCAGAATCACTCAGTGTTTTTATATGACAAACGTTTTTTTTTAACTATGCTGATTATAAAACAGTTTTTGAGCACTCTGGTTTTAGGCCTGTTTTTTTTTTTCACTCACCCGATATGTGCTTAATCAAGTTCTTTGTTTATCACATTGCTTCCTTTGTCTCCACTTTCAAATTAACTTGAATTGAGTTCTTTATTTATTGCTGATCACTTTGCTTTCTTTGTCTCTGCTTCCAAATCAACATCAAAAATAAATTTGAAGAAAACCCTTGGTATGCCAGAAGGGAGCCCTAAGAAAACATTCCTGTGGCTCAAATAACCAATTAAAAATGACTGAGGATGATAGCACTTGTGTGACTGTGAGGGAGAGCGGCTTGCTTGTACTGACAGAACCTTGATAAACCCTGGTTTAGAACCACTTGTTGAAAAGGCATGTCTATCTGAGTGAAGTTTTCACTTCATTAATGTAATTGTCATGTCTTATCTCTCAATTTGTTTTTAAATACATAGAAATTGCAAACAATTCATCCTTCACGTGATGAAAATATGTTAGTTGGTTTCTTGTGACTCAAAGTGTTTATATTGCCTAATACTAATGAGTGCCTGTTTTGTATAAATCATGCCTTTATTTCAGAAAGTATGTTGGTTACTCATGGATACTACAAAGTTGTCTTTTAACAGAAATAACATTGAAGTCAAACTGGAAAAAGAGTTACTTCTCCTTTGTTTGGAGTGATTATTTTTCTTTTGAGTCTTATATCATTTCAATTCATCAAAAAAAAAAAAAAAAATGAATATTACTTATTCCTCTTCTAGATCTCGATGTTGCTGGAGCAAAGGAATTGCTACTGAAGTGTGTCAATGAGGTAAATTTTATCTTTATCCTGGATCAGGAAGAACCCACCTTGGAAAAACGCTAAGTTTGCCATTTTTCTTCCATAAAACTTACTTTTATTTTTATTTTTTGTTTTCTCTGACAAGGCATATTTAAAGATGATAATGATAATAGTAATTTATGTGCTCTGAAAGTAGATGTACATTCATTAGAGCCTGTCATTTTTATTTTTTTCATATGATTCCATGATAAACGAATTTGTCGGGTGATTCAGGATATACTGAACTCAATGAATGTTATTGTGAGGCTCCTTGAATCAGTCGTGTTCCTTTTTTCCTTTAATTATTGAATTGTTTTTGTTTTACATTCTGTTGTATGTATTCAACATACTGTGAAGGCTAGCCATTAATAGGAAATAGTCAGAGTGCACACTGGAATGTCCACTGTTGCATTTTCTGTTATTTTATATTGACTAATGTTGCCTGGGATCCCTGAACTGAAATTTGTTCCCAATAGACTTCTCCTCTTATACATATTGACAATTTTGTTACTGTTAATGATCAAGATTCTCTTAGAATTCAGGGTGTATACTACTTGATTAGAATTCAACAACCTTAATTTATTGCTTTTGTTTAATAATTGCATTTCAGATCCAGAAGCGTTTCATTGTAAATCTTGGAAGTTTTCGTTTGAGGATTGTGAATAAAGATGGCATTCAGGATGAGGGTGAATTGAAAGCAGACCCAATCAGTGCTGCATAACTAATGACCAACAATAAAAGGGATGTTTGGAGAATGCGTGTTGTTTGTTTGCAAGTTGTTTCTTTTTTCTTTTTTTTTTTCACTTCTCACTTATGATCTGTGAATGGGATTGTATCACATCATCGTGTGTGAATGATATGGTTGTTACAAGTGTAACTATGTCAAACTGATTTTGGAATAAAATCTTGATCGAAACTAACTGTTAACATTTTCTTGTTATCAAACAATAGTCAGTGCTTTTTGTTTGTTTATTAATTGATGGTTTAAGGTCCCTGGTGGGCTCTTCTACTTCTGTTTCTTTTCTTTTACACTGAAGCTATCATCTTGCTTTTTCCCCTTTTCTGTGATGTCCTGTTTTTGTTGTCTTGTTTGCAACTCAATGCTCATCCCTTATTTTATGCCTTTTGCAGACCTGCCAACCGTCCCAGATTTTCAGGGTCTGTCCCGGATTCCGTATCTGCTCATTATTGTTTTTTCCTTTCACTTTCATAATTTTTTCTCCCCAACATGTATCTGAACAAAATCACCTTGTCTGTACCTACTCAACTCTGAGGAAGACAAGCCCTCTCAATACCATAACCATAGTATTATGAGGGTGTGTGGGGGGAGGGGGGGGTCTGATTCTTTTCGATTCTATTCGTAGGCACTCACTACTTTCATCCATCGGTGTGTGAGTGGTGAGAGTTGATCCCATGCTTGCAGATATCAGGCGACCGTTCTGCCTAAAAAGGCAACAAAAAACAAACAACCCCAAAACCCACATATTATTTCACCCTGTATTGTGAATTGTGCATTCTAGGAATAACCCCAAAGTGACCTCAGCTGTCACCCACTGTCGTCCTGCCTTTCCTGAGCCTTCATTGATCTAGTCTGGTCCCTCCCTGTTGTGAAAACTGTCTTCTCAAACTCCAACACCGGTCACATCGACTGTGACTGAGGGGGGGGGGGGGGGGGGGAGTCCTTGTTTTTCTTTCTCCTTCACACAAGTTTGATACCCTTATCCTGCCATAATATCTTTTGTATATTGATTCAAGTGTACACATTAGGGTACTTAAAGGTATACTATGTATTGGCCTATGTAACCCTCTTAACCCATTATGATGTTATGATTGATTGTCATTATTTTTAGTAGCACCGATCAAATGGTTATCTACAGAGTCAGATATAAATCTTCTATCTTTGTTGTTGTTTCTTTGTTAATAGCCCCTCCCAATGAAAGCAAAAAAAGTAGTATTGGTATTATTCTTAGTACAGTAGTAGTACTACTAAAAATAATAAGAGTTTTTAAAAAGTCTTTTGATCTAATTAATTAAACTGACAGAAGTAATAGTAGAACTACTACTAGTACTACTATAGAAGTAGTTTTTGTTTTTCTTATTATTCTCACTACTACTACTACTACTACTACTATAGTGTACGAAACGTGAAAGTTGTGGGTGGCCCTAAAGAGGACCAAAATGATGAACTGAAGAACTTGAATAATGTAGAACTCCTTTATGTGCACCGCTGTCGGAGGCCATCTGAGTCCGGTGGGTACCTGGTAATACTCTTCGTGATCGTCGTACCTCATATTGCCACAAAGGCAGTAAGACCGGCGTATTTTGATTAAATATTGTTTGAAGACACACTTCGCCTTCGTCCAAAAAGACTGCCGCTCCCAGCGGACAGAGCTGGTAGTTATTATATCCGAAGAGTGCAGGGATCTGCTGGACCCGTACGTCATGTTGACACTGGTATGGGAACCATATGTCGCATCGATACTCGTGGTGTCCTCACTGTTCTTCAGTAATGCATTTTGCTTATCTCGCTTATTGGCTTTGATATACATAGCGATTTCCGCAGTTGCAAACCAGGCGGAACAGCCTTCAAGTGGGTCGAAACTTTCGATCATATTCTTATCAGCGATTTCCGCAGTAGCAAACCACGCGGAACAGCCTTCAAGTGGGTCGAAACTTTCGACCAGATTCAGATTGTTTTGATTTGATTGTTTTTCCATTTTGTGGAACCCGGAACCAAAGGGTTTGTCCATTTTTATTGTAAATCCGGGGGTAAAATCGCTTTGAGTCGCAGTGAATCGAGGAGTAAAAATCATAGAGCACGCCTCGCCGATGGTTGTCCATAGCACGGGTCTTATCAAAACACGCGGACGTCCCAGGGAGCCGTCAAGCGCTTCATCCAAGGAGACAATAAAATTGTTGCGATGTTCAACATGAACTCAAAATGTTGCGGTCTAAAAATAAACGTGTTGAAATTTGGTGTCATTGGTGTGCAATGTTGAACTCAAATTTGTTTCAAGACCAGGAATTCTGTCTTTGTCTGGTCTGCTTTTTATCCTGACTGAGACTGTGAGCAGGTGTATGAGTGCCCACAGACATTTTCAGATATAAAATAAAATAAAGATTAGAAATACACTACTACTACTAATAGTAATAATAATAATAAGAAGAAGAGCGCTAAGTGTCCCTGACTGGGTTTGAGAAAAGTTGGTAGATCTGCTTTTGGTACATGACTGCAGGGTCACAAGTTAAACGTACCCAGTACTTTTGTACACAAAGGGGGTTTAAAGACTTCCTGTTTTTTTTCCTTTCTCTCTATGGCTTTGACTCACCTCGGCACTGTGCCTATACACTATTTTCTGTTTATTTTCATCTATATCCAGTGCTAGCTCCTATAACATAGGTCCCCTGCACGAGGGTCATAGAGGAGCTCAGAGGAAAGTAAAATGAAAGAATTAGTTAAAAGAGGGAAAAGATCAAACAACAAACAGTAGAGAGATGATTTACACTAAAAAATAAATATCTCTCAAAACATATTGACACCACCAAGAGATGATTTACAATGACAAAAAATATCACCCCTCCTTCCAAAAATAAACGATGGCCATCACATATAACGGCATTATGGTACAGGAAGACCCAAGATCTTTAAACCCCCTTTGTGTACAGAAGTTCTTAGTACGTTTAACTTGTGACCCTGCAATCATGTACCAAAAAGCATGAAATAAGGGATGAGCACTGAATTGCAGACAAGACAACAAAAAAACAGGACATCACAGAAAACGGGAAAAAGTAAGATCATAGCTTAAGTGTAAAAGAAAAGAAACAGAAGTAGAAGAGCCCACCAGAGACTCCCACCAACCACCCGCTGCCTTTGGAGGGTTTTCACCTCTTGCCGGCCCGCAGGGGACCTATTATATTTCCTGGGTCCCCACGGGGTCAACACCACAGATGATTTACAATGACAAATAATAATATCATCTCTCCTTATGAAAATAAGGAATGGCCATCACCTATTATAACAGCATTATAGACCAGGAAGACCCAGATTCTTGAAACCATCTGTGTACTAAAGTACTGAGTACGATTAACTTGTAACCCTGGAGTTATGTACCAAAAGGCATGAAATAGGGGATGACCACTGTTTGTTTGTTTATTGGAGGTTTTAGGACCCCACGACACACGAGGGTCATAGAGGAGCCCAGAGGAAAGTAAGATG
>JBCIKM010323753.1:0-11428 GCA_039654465.1 Melibe viridis
GAGAGAGAGAGAGAGAGAGAGAGAGAGAGAGAGAGAGAGAGAGAGAGAGAGAGAGAGAGAGAGAGAGAGAAAGGGTGGATTTTAAAATAATTAACAAAAGCTAAACATAACATTCACAAAGGAAAATATAGTATTAGGTAAGCAGGTTTACGCAAACTTTTAGAATCACACCAAAATGCTTCACGAGCCAAAAAAGAAAACAGAGGCATCATAATTTAAGAAAAAATATCCAATTCAATCGATATTGGACATAAATATTATGGCATCAATAAATCAAAGAAGAACATTCTGGTAGTTTTGTGATACATTATACATACACTATAGTCTTTGCCTGCCATCAGACTCCAATTCCAATCAATTATATTCACATTATTTTGTGAAATGAATACATATCGGGTGGATGACAAAAAAGCCCAAAACCAGAGTGCTCAAAAACTGTTATAATTGACATAGTTTTACCATCCTCTACAAAATCAATCATTAACATAAAAATTTTACATATGCAGTTTCAACATACTGCAGTTACACACAAGTGAGATATAACTGTTTTATTAAGACTTCCCAAAAATGCCCACATCATAGACTTCAAAATTGCTTCGTGTTTACATAACAATCGTTTTAATTCACACCTGGTCGATTCAGATGAGTTGTAATGAACATTATGGCACCAAAATGAACTCATCATTAACTGGAAGACCTGCAACATTGGGTTTAGATTGCAATAAGAGTAAACTTGTGTGAAATTTGGATTTTTTTTTTTTTTTAAATTTCACATTAGATTGTTTCCTTCATCCAACTTAGAATTTTAAGCTTTGTGTCAAATTTGATAACCTGCGCCGATTCACTTATTCCTGCTTTGAGGAGCAAAACAAAAGAAAAAATAGATACGGATATGAAATTTTAATACAGAAAGTAAAATTACAAAAACAATTTGTTCACCAATTCTCATAGTTAAAAAACTAGCAGCATGGCTTCAGTAAAGCTTTGCACTGCAAGAAATGCCCTTTTTAGAGTCATGCCATGAAGTCTATAAGAGCATTTCGGGTAGTCTTAAAAAAAAAACCGTTCATATTTCACTGATCTATAACTTCAGTAAATTACAACCTTGCATATATAAAACTAATATGTGAGTCATTGCTTATGCTGAGTTTTGCAATACAATGTTGATTATAAAACAGCTTTTGAGTGCTCTGGTTGTGGGCCTTTTTTTCTTCCACGCACCCTATTATATAGGCAGGGGGCGGGGGTGTGGAAATATCTTTCTGCTTTATTTATTCAATAGTTCCAGAATGTTCTCCATTCATTAAATAGCATAAAATCTAAAATGAAATTTCTACCTTTAAAATATAATATAAAGAAACAAATTTTCTACAAAACAATAAATAAAATAAGGAATCATACCTTTCCATGTCCTCAGACTTTGACTCTGTTTTCTCTAACTCGATCTCTAAGACCACCAATTTGCGGGCTGCCTATCATTTGCCACAATGGAATCATGCAATTACAAATAAAGAAGATACTAAGCTTAGAAGTTATCAGTTACATAAGTCATTTAGACTGTATTGACCAAGCAACTCTTTGACAATCTCCCTTTTTTTATCATCTCCCCACTGAAGTTCCCGAGTGTTCTTTTTGGACACAATTGCTAACAAAGAGAAGCTTGCTTAATACAGACATGTCATCCATTTACTTGACCTGACAATTCCCATCCATCCTTCCAAAATCATTTCATTCAGATTTTCACTCCCAAATATAGTGGAGAATGGGGAGTTCTACACCCCTATTTAAACAATTAAAAAGCTTTGCATGACCTAGGATGAGTGTAAAACATGTCAAGTCAAGTAACAAGATGATTCACAATAAGGCTTGTCTTCTGGCTTCAACAAATCCTTCACAAGTCTTCATTGCTTTCCTTTAAGTCTTGTGCAAGGTAAGAAAATAAACTTGAAGGCCAGAAGAGTTCAGTCCTGAAGACCGCCAGGCCTTGTACAACTTACGCCTCAGCAGCTTCCAAACGAGCCTCAGCACGCTCAAGGTCAACCTCTGTAATAGCCAGCTTACGGGCAGCCTGGAAAGGGCCAAAACAACTATAATCCTCTCTTACATTGCAGTTCAAAAATGGCCACAACAGCTATAATCCTCTCTTACATTGCAGTTCAAAAAAGCCAGCCACAGCTTTAATTCTCTCTTACACTACAGTTCAAAAAAGCCAGCCACAGCTTTAATTCTCTCTTACACTGCAGTTCAAAAATGGCCAAAACGGCTATAATCCTGTCTTACAATGCATTTCAAATTTCTCATTTTAAAAAGTCCTCCAGACATGAAATCGTTATCAACTTTAAAAAATATAGATCGCTTAAAAATATGTATAGTTCCCTTAAATTGTGGCCCACCACTGATGAGCCTCAGACAAGCAATAAAAGAACTTTTACCACTTGATATAAAAAAATCTGATGAATCGAATCTTTCATTGTCATTGGTGAGTTTCAAGAGAAGAATGGGGTGTGTCTTTAATTTAAGAAATCATATCTAGATCTTAGATTTTGTTTAAAAAAAGAAAACAAAAAGAGATAGACTATAGTATACCACAAATAACATGCCAGGGATAATCAAGGAGAAATCAATTCCACATGCTTGAAAAATTTCAAGAAAAGATGAAATTTTAACGTCCAATAACATGCACTTAAAAATTCATTCCTTACTGTGGCATTAGCTTTCAAACAGCAATACAATTTAATAGAGTGCTCAAAGAGAAAATAAAGCTGGGTAGCATGGACAAACTGAGATGGACCTTGTCGCAAAATGCTGAGACTCATTTCCAACTAAAAGTTATTAACTCTCTCCTTTTTTTTTTTTTTTGGAGAAAGGGGGGAAGGGGGAGGGGAGAGAAGAGAAAGGGATTAGGGAATAGATAAATAAGACAGATAAAAGCTGAATTAAAAAAAACAAAAACAACTAACAAGCAAAACCAAAAGTATCAATGAATCAATGTCATGCTGAAGATCATAGATGCAAGGATCAAAACTGAAAGTGTGAAAGAAAAAATATTTTCTTTCAAATTTTTCAACAATGAAGTTACACAGAAAAGGAAGAATTTAAAGGATTTTTACACGCTTTCAGTTTTGAAGGAACAAATTATAAACAAAATTCAATGTGTACGAGCATCTAAAAAGGAGTAATGAACAAATCCAAACATCACCAATTTTTGTCTTCTAAAGATTGAGACTCCTCTATTTGAGTAAATAATTGGAAATCTACGAGATTGTGTGCACAGTCTTTTAACAATAAAGTTCTAATTATTGGTACCATTATGTCTATTGCTAACTTTTACAAGGTCTTTCCTCCTTTTTTAAATAAATCTCCAAGATTTAACTCAAGAAGTTAAGCAAAACTGAGGTAAAAGTTTTCTTCAAAGCATTCAAATAGTATCATTTCATAATAAAAAAAGAGTTCTTTAGCCACAGACATTGCTTAGTGTTTAACAAGGATTAGATCCAGGGGTGAAAGTTACCAGCCTTCACTTGGCTGGAAAGTATAGACTTTAAATAGACGCATGGCCGGGTGGCAAACTTTCCCTCTGATTGGATCAACAAATAAAAACTGAAAATCAACAAAGCAATTAAAAACATTGTCTACTTGTACAAATCTACAGATGAATGATTCATTTACCTTGAAATTTTTTTGTTGATGTTAAAAAATGCCCTTACAAATTATGATGGCATAGAGTAATGAGAATTTTAAAATACGCACTTATCTGACTACAAGTTTGAATAAATTAGTCAATAATTCTACCCACATAATAAAGGGTGCGTTAAAAGAAGGCCCATAAATGAAGCGCTCTTGAGAGAAAAGTACTAACCCATGTATAAATATTTGAATGTGATATTTGAAAACTGCAATTTTCAGCAAATTATGATGTGGCTTCGGTGAATTTTTTCCACTAACAAACACCACAATGCAATTTCAGAGTCTCATCTCAAATTTAAAAAGTTGATCAGTTCATCATTACTGTCCCATATATGTTTGAACAGTTTTATTAAATGAGAAAAATTTTATTGCAGTATTCAATTTTTCCTCACAGAAAATGTAAGAGTATCTTACATTACAGTAATTATTTAAAACCTTTTTTGGGTGCTATGGTTTGAGGCCCTTTTTTCCTTCCCATCCAAAAGATTTTAATGTTACTGATGACATTATGCTCACTTTGTACCATAACAAAAGCCATCACTGGCGTGTAAGTGGAGGTTACTACGGACTTGAACTTACGGCCATGACTGGATTTCCTGAATTGTAAGTGGATTGTGTTTAGACTTGATCACCCTGATTCCAATGGAATTTATTTGGGCTTGTTTTCTTGTTTGTTTTTTTTTAAAAGATGTGCCTAATCTTTACTAGAGGTACTAAACAAAGAACACAACAAAATTGAACTATTCCAATCTTTAGATAACACAAACAAATAAAATTTTGAGATATTGCCTTTTTCACTTCAAATGCTTTCAAATGGAACTAAATGAAAAATAAGACGAACATTAACAGTTTACTAGGAAACTGAGTGACATCATTTCCTTATGGTTGACGATGCGATTCTACATACAGGCTGTCTCTGATCTAAGGAAGTTGAAGCTGTGATTGCCAAAATGTATTTTGCATGGAGAGGATACAATGATGTTTTAGCAGATTGACCACTGTCCAACCTATGTAAAACCATTATTGAAAAGTCCATTGGCTCTGTCCCGCTTCCAGAAGTAGAAGCTTTGACATAATTAGAATTTTCCTTTTCCTTTGACAATTACTCAACTTCTGACATTACATGGATGTCTCAAATGTAATTACCCTACTCCTCTAGCCCATAAAGAAAAAAAGTTGTAACCATTTCCCTTTTGGATGAGAATGAAATAGTTATTCCTTCCCTTAAATTTAATGCTGCAAATTAAAAACTTTGTCGACTGAAATATAGATATTTGTCTTTCCTCAAAAAGATATTTACTGCATTCATTGCTACAAAAAAAACCCCAAGTAATGAGCTATGGGTGCCTTCTATCTTACAGGTGTAGAAAGAAAATGAATTTGCTCAACAACAGCACGAGTAGACTACAGTTCAAGATGGTGGTGTATGAGCACTGCTAACAAAAAAAAAGTAGACGTATTTCCTTGGATGTTTTTAACAGAATGAGCACAAATTTCAAATTCGAGGCTTGTGGAATTCCATTACTTTCAACAGTATCTATTTTCTTACTATAAATATACATATTCTCATCTGCAAGGATCGTTTTTGCAACACTAAAATAGAGACAATAATAGATAAGACAATTACTATGTGCACGGAGAGGGACAAATCATGAGCCCTTGTTTGAGTTTAAAAAAAAAAAAAACCCCCAAAAACAAGAATACATAAGTAGTTCTTCACTTCAAAATTTTAGGAGTCTCTTCTGAATGTGACAAACTCATCTTTGAAAAAAAAATAAAAAAATTCATAATCCCCTACCTAATGGGGTGGTAATAGCAGGCGTAAAAAAATTCCAAAAGTTTTGTTATGAATCAACCGGTATCTCCTCTTTAGAGGAGATCTGAATATAAGCAAGGCTTAAAACTTTCAGGAAAAAGGAAAGAACAGGGCTTAGGAAACAAGGTGAGGTAACTGAAAACAGAACATTGCATTTCATAACAAAACGTTTTCACAGCATGTCCAGGCATTAGTTTCCTAAAGTTAACTTTGTGCATCCAGTCAAGACAAGTGGATGAGAGGCTTTCAAGAATGCATGCATGCTGGCATCCAAAAGGCAAGCCAGTCACCTCATCATATTTCCTCTCTGCATCTTCAGCAATGTATTTGGCTTCTTTAAGTTGAGCCTCCAAACCATCTAGCCTCTCATCATCAGCCAAGCTGCGGCTTTCCAGAACTTTGCGGCCTCTGAGAGATACAATTTTATGATAAGAAATTGAGATTAAAGAAGAAAAACTGATGTCTACTCAGGAGGTAACAACTGTTCTTCATCCAAAGTGGTAAAATCCTCATCCTGTGAACAATATGAGATGATGAATTAGTACGGGATTCTTTCACCTGAAATCAGAATAGAAAAGGACCACTGTTAATTCATTCAATGAAACCTGCTACATAAAAGTAAGAAATTCTTATAACAAGAAGTTAATAATACAAAAAAAAAAATTTAATTAAAAAAAATGTCTGAAAACTTTCTCAAATCAAATGAAGCCTCTTTTAAATGATGAATATGCAGCAAGTTTCATTGTATTGATTAATTCAAAACAGAACCTTCTTACCTCATCATATCTAGCTTCAGCATCACTAGCATGTTGACTTGCTTGATATAAAAGTGTCTCAACTTCATCCAAGCGATCATTCGAAATGGTCAGTTTATTTTCCAAACTTCTCTTCGATCTGAATTTAATCACAGAAAAACATGCTAGCCAAAAAAATGGAAAATCTAGTACAGTGTTCACTTCTATCTCATAAATCGCCATTTGTTTACCAAAGGAGAAAAAATAGGCTACTATCAATTGATTAGAAGTAAAATCTTTTTTTAAAAGTAAAAAAATAAAGACCAGAATAAATCAGAGAGGAAGCATTTTGCCAGCTGACATTACAGGAATCTATGAGTAACCCATCCGTGAAATCTTTAGCTGCGACTGATCTGAACTGAAACTTTTCCCTCTTACATTTATTCCTCACCCTTACCTCTAATGAATATGTCCCAATTGGATCTCTTTTTATTTTGAACCTATTTGAATGAGCATTTTCAAGAATTCCTTTCCCAATTCCCTGCAATGTTGTCATTTACCCTATCTCTGTCCAGCAATCAACATCTAACCCTTTTCGTCTCCCAAAAGCATCAGAAGTCCAAACTGGCCCTCCGTCTCTCTTTTGCAAAGTAAGTTCAACCATCAAGGAGAGTGGGATAGTTGCTCTTCCACTTTCCTTCTGTCTTTAAAACTATTCACCAGTGAGGTTTGGTAAAATGATAAGTAATCTTGCAATTTAAATTTATGAAGGTTGTTGTGACATGCATATTTCATAATACACAGCTGTACTCTCACATAGCCTATACACTTAAGTAGCATCTGCCAAATTGCAACATTAGTGCTATCAATTTAAGAGCTCATTATTTATGGTCATTTCCTTTTCAATTTAACCATTTAATGGTACTTTTATTTTGATTTTAAAAGAAGCAGCCCTTTGATAAATAAGCTGCAGACGCTGTCCACCAATCTGAAATAATAACCGTTGGACACCATAAATTTCGTATTCATAGACTTCTCATTCCGTTTTATTTCATCTTATTAAACTGTTTCCCCACAAAGGATAGGTTTCTCTTTTTTATCCTCTTACAAATGCATCCTTCAACACTATCTACATGCATTACTGAGATTGCCATGGCTACCAACGGCGTTTATAATTTGATGTGCTGTTCTCACTGTTTGCAGAGATAAAACCTGGATGTAGATACTACCACCACCCTGCCTTTACTTTTATTTTTGTATTCTACAGAGAGGGAGAGTATATTTTCTACTTCTTGGATGTAGTCTTTGGAAAGGAATAGTTTTCATTCTTTTATTTTTTTCCTTTTTTGGTACCAGTAAGTATTTTAACATGCACTAGCATATCTGTGTACTGATGTATAACCCCATCCATGCATATCCAAATAGTAACAAAAATAAATTCCTAAAGCCATAGAGACAAAAGGTCAGTGTCTGTGGAAATGACTCTCCCGGATGCAATCAGAAATATATATAGATCTGAAATTGTAAACAAGGTTGAGCAAACAAACTGAACTCTTTTCCACTTTCTTTCCTGAAATTAAAATGATCTTAATGATAACAACTGAATCCTTAAAGTTATGAGGACATACATTTTTAAAAATTACATATTACATACAGGTGGCTACAACTTCAAGTAAGAGAACTAAAATTTAACCCACCAGAATCTAAAAAACTAAGATTAAAACAAACTGTCAAAGCAATTAATTTCTATTGTTAATTGTCAGGCTTGAAAAATGTTTGGTGTATCTTTTGCCCTCAGACTCATTGGTAAAAATATATTGTTTCTTAAGCTTCTCACCGTTCACTCTCATCAGCAGCCTTTGATGCCTCTTCAAGTTTTTCTTGGGCACTTGTAAGTCGCTCTTCTGATCTCTCAAGGTCCTCTTCCAACAGTTGGATTCTTCTGTTAAGTCCAGCAGTCTCACCCTCCAACTAAAAGAAAGAAGTTTGTGGAAAGAATATGAGTGAAAAATGTTGGTTTCAAAGACATAATTGTCACAAATAGTTTGGCCCTCAGATATGTCTTAAATTCAAAAATTGATGCTCCACACAATTTTCTATCCTTAACAACTGTAATGCAAGAGGACTGAGATCCCCACTCCTGCGGTAGAAAAATAGCCATCCTTTAACTGGGGGAATAGTGGAAGGCCGTTTTCAGGGGTTTGGAGGGATGGACAGGTTGGGCTTTGTTTTCAGAGGAAAAGTAATCACCAACTGACCCGACGCAAAGCCAGCGTCGATCTTGAGTGTCTGACCAATCATATGATACCAAAGTTACATGATAGTGGCATTTCCAGGGCAAAAAATGGAAAGTAATTTGGGTTGGGGTGGAAAATTGATTGAGGAGAGACCACGCAGCAACCTTGTTGGGAACAGCTGTGCATGTACACATCGTCTCATAGCAAGTTAGAATGGGGCGAAAGTAGGTTGTTGACCATAGCGCGGCAGGCGTGCAGGTAATGAGTTAGATCCCAGCTATTTCAGCATGAGCCTTAAGGATTATGCTTATAATTTCAGGTGGATTTGGTAAGTGTATATTATATGCTTCAATGCAGCAGCACAGGACCTTGGAGAAAATACTAATGGATTTTCATAGCATCAGTCCATCACCTGTTTACGTTTTGAAAGCAATCTTATCTGATGTGTTTTCAAATGTTGAATATCTTGGGAATGAATACTTAGACCATACTCCTAAGAGTAACAAATCAATGATTCAGGGATAGCACCAGTAAGGGGACATCACAATGAGGAAAGTCTGTGGTTGGGATCCGAGGCAGAGAAATATGGTGTTCTCAACTCTCTATTAAACTTCCGAGGTTGGAAGCCAATGAACAGATAATTTATCGAGTCATTTATTTTTTTAGGTGGACACTTGCTGATGACAGAAAGATGCCATACTCATATCTCAACCAAAAGACTGTGGCCTCATGAACATCAAAATTCAGTGACATGTTTTCCTGGTTGGTAGACCTACCCAGTCCCATTACAGGTAAGATCGGACCACCTCATCCAATTAGATGTTGACAAGATAATCAGAGTTCAATTGTGTTAGTATGTAAAAAACATACATATATGGAAATTGATCACATTGGGTCTGTGGCACAAGTCCAAGCAAAATCCCATATAATTTGATAATAATAAACTTAATGATCATCTTTACTGGCTGTCTAATGAAGGCAACTTGCTTTGGTTAATTTCCTATCACAAGAGTCATAATATTCTCTTCTTTAGGAGGCTGAGACTGAACTGTGAGGCTAATAATAAGCAACTGATAGGTTTCAAAAGGGTAATGGATATGCAAAGAAGCAGAGTTTGAGAGCAAGAGTTTGCAAAGAGCGAGTGTGACTCTTGAGAAGCCTGAATAAACAAGTTTTGTTTGGACTTGAGTCAGAATAAACACTCCACTTGGAAAAGTGCCCTTCATCTGCAGCACTGCCTCCATGCTAAATGTCAATGATAGATGCCTTCTTAGTCTTAGCAACCTGTCTACTTGGAAGGTTGAGATTCACTATTTCAAAAAAGAAAAAAAACCCAACACATTCCTCACTTGGCGTGCAAAAGTGATTATGGAAGAGATGCTTTAATAATTCCATATATGACGTTAAGGTCCATAACAAGATGTAATGTCTAAGATGTAAAAGTTGCTTGTCCCATCGATCAGAGATCGTTCCATTCGGCAAGAACAGAGGCACTTCCTGGTCATTCAGTTAGCTAACTAGAGCAGACAAGTTGACCAACAGAACGAGCGATATCCTTTGAGTTAACGTCTGTACACAACTTAAAATAATTTAAGGACCCTGTATTAAAGACTTAACTATGACTAACATTTACAGCGCCTCTTTCTTAATGAGCGAGGCCAATAATCCAACTAGCGAGAAAGTGAACTCGGACATAACATTACTCACCTTTTGTATTAATTCATCCTTATTTTTCAAGTCACATCTAAGTTCCTCATTTTTTTCTTTTAAGTCATCACTTTCTAGTTTAAGTGCAGCCATCTTTTCCTTCACAGTGCCAATGGCACCCGTGGCCCTTAGGTTGGACATATTGCGAGATTTATTTCAACAAAATTATTTCCTGAAGTTTCGACACAAGCAGAATAACGACACTGGCCGGTTTTCCTGACCGAAGAACGACGTCGGTGTTCCTTCAACAAAGAGCGTCCGAGAAATATTATTTGAAATGCACTTCTTTAAATGGTTTTGAATTAATGTTTTATCCTTGAAAACGAATATTTAGACGAATGATATCAACTGAAGAGCAGTAAACCTAAATCCTTTCAGCATGTAAACGAATATTTGTGAGTCACCATGTATCCGTACGCAGCAAGCCAGTGTGACAAGATTTTCAGGAAGTAACGTCACGTGACATTTTGTCCTTCCCAAAGCTCGTCACCTGGCTATTCGTTTCTTCTGCACTACGCCCCCGTTAAGTTCATAGATGTTATCAATTCAGGACAGGTTTAAGAATGGGAAACTCAATAAAGTAGGTCATTCTAAGGATCCGAGTTAGGAGTTTTTACTGTTTGTACACTTTAAACTCTCTCACGATATTGGAAAAAATAGTTGATTGACACAAAATAGGCACTAATATAATGCAGCAAAATCTCTCTCGCTGTCTCTCTGTCTCTGTCTCTCGGCCTGTCTGTATGTCTGGTTCTCTCTCTCTCTCTCTCCCCCCCCCCCCCCCCCTCTTATTCCTGCTCAACACTCTTTGAGTGCTGCTTTTAATCAAATTCTAATGCTCAGGAGCAATAATATATAGACAATAGAGTGACAGGACAATTTCATACTTAACTGTGTTTAATTTACTGAGCCCCAACACAAGAAATGTGACATGTTCTTTTATAATACTTTCATACTGTGTTTAAATTTACTGAGCCCCAACACAAAAAATGTGGCGTGTTCTTTTATAATACCTTCATGCAAGTTTTCCTTTTTCCTCTTCATTTTAATTCATCAGTTAGCATATTATTTTGCATCACTGGCCATGAGGCATGTCTGCCAAACACGTTTTCAAAGTCAAAGTCTGTCAACAATTGAGTATTAGACATCTTTTCGTTAAACCCCCCCCCCCCCTCACACGCACACACACACACACAACCCGCACACACACAACACCACACACACAGATACATAGATAGAAAGAGGGA
>JBCIKM010323861.1:0-11428 GCA_039654465.1 Melibe viridis
TATATATATATATATATATATATATATAGAGAGAGAGAGAGAGAGAGAGAGAGAGAGAGAGAGAGAGAGAGAGAGAATCAAACAAACCAACAAAAATCCCGCGAACCACCCTGGAAGTCGACTGTGCATTTATCTTGCTTGCTCGTGTGCCTGTAGCTGCTGAAGTATGTAATCAATATCAGCAGCCGGGCTGGCAACACGTGCTCCAGCGCACCGGGTCAAACTGTTTGTGTGTGTGTGCCCACTGTGTCAATCAAGATGTTATCCCTGTTTAAAGTCAATGTTTATTTCTTGTCTCTCGAGTTTGGTTAATAACGTGTGATTTAAAAGTCAGACTGATCAGAATAGAAAAATACAAAAACAAACAACCCATGTTGCTGTTGTTCCTATCAATTGTTATGCTGCCCTCTTTGACAAGGGAAGACACCGTCCTGCGGCTACTGAGGAATCGACACCACGCAGTAACCACAGTGAATACTGGTATCATGTAGGCTTGAGGGGTAGCAGCTTAATTAAGATCTCCACACACCCCTCCCACCCTCACCCCCACCCCCACCCCTTGTGTATGTATATACATATATATTTATATCCTTTATATAAATGTATATATAACATTTATTTCGCGCTTATCCACGGTCATCACCATGGATAAGCACTTTACAATACCATATCCCTGGCAGACAACCAACATAGAACATATGACGAGACAATCAGCCTGTTAGGCGCTTTACAATATTTCGGACAGAGACAAAATTGTCTGATCAACAACCAGGGTTAAAACATGCAATCGGGTTTTCGCTATGTCGGACCTCGCTCTTTTCGAAATTGATCTTTATCATCATGATTATTCGCGTCTATCTGCTTGAAGTTTTCTGTTAACCAAAGGTACGGGGACTAGAAAATAATATTGCTCAACCGTGGCGCCAATGGCTGCGATGTTAACACACCTCGCTGCAGCGGTATAGTCAAGCAATCACAAACGTGGTTGTAAATCAGACCACCATTTTGTCTCTGTCTGAAAACATGAACGTCCCATCATGCATCGTCATGATGTTCGTTATCTGCCAGAATTGATATAGTATTGTAAGCACTGAGTATAGCGATGACCTCGAAAAAGTACTAGGTGTATAGACATGTTCTTATTCATCTGTTTGAGATTTGGCTTCCTCTCCCCAGGACCGCCTGTCCTACAAGGGTGGCCTTGTGTCTAAGGTGGTCCGAGACTTCATGATCCAGATGGGGGACACAAGAGAAGGAAACAGTAAGCAAATCTTGAAGATGTTCATGATGTTTTAAATAATATACAGAGCGGTAAAAGAAAGTATGAAATGCAGGTCCCCACAATGAATTGTGTTCACCTCAACTTTGCTCAAGTTGAATGTTGTGGACTGTTTCTTTTCATTTAAACACTTGTGCAGTAAAATCACGTGCACGATGTATTATTTCCTTCATGTTTGATAGACATTGGTCGTATGTGTGTGTGTGTGTGTGTGTGTGTGTGTGTGTGTGTGTGTGTGTGTGTGTGTGTGTGTGTGTGTGTGTGTGTGATTCATTTAAGTCGTAAACATTTTCTGTGTACAAAAAATAAATTTCGTTTCGTGTTTTTTGTGGTACTTTGGCAATTCTGCAATGCTGGTGTTGAGCACAGAGGAGAGCAGTCGCGTTCTGAGGATGTTTGAGTCTAGATTTCCTCAGCAAGGGATTACAACAGAGTTAAATCGTTACCACCGTGTTATCGGAGGTCTGGAATATTGGTATGAAACATCAGAAAGTGCGATCATCCGAGATTTAGTTGGACAAGAGTAGCCTTGCTTGCCACTGATAGACATATTTTTGTCAGAATCCACAAAATCGATTTCTTTCCACGGCAGAACATTCAGGAAAACTCAAGAAACTTGGGGAACAGATCGTGCCATCCGTCGTAGCCTGGAAACTATATAGCTGCAAGAAGAGGAACAAGAATCGACGTACAGTTGACAAGGGCCCGCAGAGCAGCTGGCATGAAGTGCTGCCAACGCCACCGTAATTGGAGAAAACATGGTTGGAATGGAGCAACGTGCTCTGTTGAACATTTAATTTGTGGGATGTGCCGGAGCTGGCAGTCTTCAGAAATAATCAAATTTCAAATATCCAAGACTTGCGCAATGCCTTAGAGAGCAAGGGGGGGCGATGTGGTTCAACGAGACAAAGAATCCCTGCCGGCACCAGCAATCGAGGAGGTCAGAGAACCAGCATTAAACCAAAGTTGAAAGAATCCTTATTTTTATTTCATCGACAAACTAAAAAACAATAACCAAAATCAGTTACGATTGCTTGACAGTTTATAATTTGTGGGTTGATATTCTTAAAATGATAAAATATTAAGAATTTTGCTAAATAAAGGAATTTTGCTTATGACATGGGGTCGCACGGTGGACCGATCCTCTGCCTGTCTTCATTTCTTATGATCCAGAGTTCTTCCCGGCTCCTTCGGGCTGGGTTCCTACACACTGCTTAGGCGTTATGAAGGGATTTGGATAACAAAACAAAACAAAACAGACATGGGGTCATGTAATGATAGAAGTTTAGGATACAATTACAGCAAAGAAAATGTATCATACACAATAATAAATACACTTGCAAATTGGTGTGTGTGTGTGGGGGGGGGGGGGGGGACTTTTGCCAGTCTGTATACAATGATTGTTATTCCAGTTATAAAAGATCACCCTGTTTTAAATAATGCTTTACTTATAAAGCGCTATCCAATGAATTCATGAATCCATGTTTCAAGCTCTTCAAAAATATACCTAGCGGGGTACCAAAAGGGTGCAAACCATGCCATGTAGCTTGTTTCAGGTAATGCAAAACTAGCTGGGTAAGGACAAGTTTGTCTTCAACCATGGAGACCTCTGAACTTCTCACCCACCTCCCACGGGATGAGGTTAGTGTGGTAAACTGCCCTACACAAGGGGACGATGCCAGCGGATGTAGCTACATTCCTACAGAGTATTCCCAAAAGAAATGTTGACCACGAGTGGTTCACTTTCGAAAATCAATTTGTGTGCAATGAGGGTCAGTTGTCCAGCTGCCCAACTAATGACCTGGGCCTCCCGGGTTCGATTCTCCGATGTGCCTGCTGATGACATTGACAGGACCTCAGTGATTGCAAACATTTCAATCAAAATTAATGATTATTTGTGACAGGATTTTATCAAAAGCAGTAAATGTGTTGTTATATTCCAGATGACCGCTTTTTCGGCAGGAACTTTGCTGAGAATTTGCAGTGAGTAGATCAATTTCTTGTCGTGCCACAGGCGACCATTGAGAGTTGTTGTGAGCCTCTCAGATTCTTTTCATGCTACATAATATTATGTCTTACCATTGTCTACAGGAATCATGCTGATGAGAGTTTGCAGTGAGTCTATCAATTTCTGTTCATGCTACAGGTGACAGCATTTTCGGCAGAAACTTTGCTGATGAAAGTTTTGCCCTGAGTCACAACCACGCAGGATGGGTCGGGATGGCCAATTTCGGGCAGGACAGCAACGGGTCACAGTTCTACATCGTACTCAGGACGGCCAGGTGGCTGGATGGAAAACATGTCATCTTTGGCAAGGTCACCCACGGAATGGTACGTCTAAGCTCTTCCGTTTCAGAATTTGTAAGATCGACTGCCCTTTACCTCCCCCTTCTCCCCCAAGTCATTCGCGTTTGTTCTGTCATGTAAAACAAATTAAGGGCCTCTTCAAGATCAGCGACTGCGGGCTTTTTCGTTTTTATTTTCCCGGAAGTCCATTTTAAGTTTTAGAACAATGACTAAGGAAACACTTGTACTATGACGATTTTATTGCAATGTTGGGAACGATGCTTGACATAAAAGTGTTTGTTAATTTATTGGTGGTTTTAGGGCCCTACATAAATGAGTCATAAATGAGCCCAGGGGGAAAGTTAGATGATAGATAAGTTAAAAGAAGCACCAGGTCAAACCACAAACTGAAGAGAGATGATTTACACTAAAAAATAAATATAATTTCTCGACACCATAGAGGGATGATATACGATGACAAATAACATCATCTATCAAAATAAAGATAAGCAATGGTCATCACCCATAACAGCATAATGGTACAGGAAGTCCCAGGATCAAAACCAGTTTTGTGTACGAAAGTACTCAGTACGCTTAACTTGTGACCATGGATTTTGTACCAAAAGGCATGAAATTGTAGGGGATGGCGACTGAAACTAAACAAGGCAACCAAAACATGACGCAAAAGAAAAAGGGAAAAGATGTGACGATAGGTTCAGTGTAAAAGAAAAGAAACAGACGTAGAAGTGCCCATCAGGAACACCCACGACATCAAAGAAAACTGTAATTGTTATTCTGAGGTTGTGATTTCTAACACACTCTACCACCTCCCCCTCCCCACCCCTATTTTATCATTAGGACCTCATACAAAAGATCGGGAATCAAGATACAGACGAGTACAACGCCCCGCTCAATTCTATCAAGATTATCAACTGTGGTAGCCTCAAGCTGAAGAAGGCGTACGTTTTAACAGAAGCTCAGTTCAACACTGACGACGATATCGAGAGGAGGGAAGGCGATGAGATTTGATGACTGCAGACAAACTAGACAGATCACATCCATCCGAATGTCAAGTGGAATGCATGAGCGAAAAGTTTGTTGTCTTATAAATTTTACTTTCATTTCCGAAATACATGTTCACAGTTCAATGAACTTTGTCACTTCATTGTTTCATACTAGCATAGGAATACAGCAAGCTCTATCTTATCTTTTCCATTATTATTCTTCCCTCTCATTCCTGCTCTAATGTTTCTACTCCCCTCTCCTTCATGTTTTATTCTTCTTCTCCTCTCCTCCCTGTTCTTCATCTCGAGGGAATATCGTCAGTTATGTCAATTTACGGATTAACAGTCAGTACATGTCATTATTCGACGGACTTTTGAAACTTAATTTAGATTACAGTTATTGTTAGGTGAGACGAAAAGCAGTTCATTTTTCCATTGAGTTATACACCTCTCGGAGTCATAAAAAAAGCTGAGGCAACTTCGTCAGGGGTTCGAATGGCGGTCCTGTAGGCACCAGGTTTCACCCTGCCAGCGCGAGGGCCTGTGGAGGTAAAATAAATGCTGAAAGATGAAAATGAATGGGGTGGCAGTTCTCTCGAATCAAGTCGCTGAAGACGTGAACCAATAGCTTAAGGCAAGGTGACACTGGGGGCAAGCAGACACCAAGAACATTGTGCAGGAGACGAGGGTCAAACCACAAACAGCAGAGAGAAAAAAAACTAATCTCCCATAATACAGTATATGGACCCCACAAGGGGGAGGATTTGAAACATTAAACCAAACGAAACAAACCCAACGCCAACCCCTCTCTCTCAGACAAAAATAAAGAATCAGTTCGAACGCTGAGCTCGAAAGGTCAAACTGCGGGACACTTGAAGGGACCAATGCATTTAGTTATACTCAGTCAATTCAGTCGGAACACTGGAGCAGTTACTGATCATCAAATGAATGGTTTTCTTACCACCATAAAAGAGCGAATAGAATGGCATTTTTTACTGGCAACTATGTTGTAGTTCACTATTGTATATCCTCGTATTTGAGCAGAGCACCCCTTCATTACTAATATGTCATTGAGAAAGCAGAAAATTAAAGCTCTTTTAAGTATTTGTGGCGCTTTCGGCCGACTTTTTAGTTTGCTTAACTGAAATTTAATAAAGGCGAAGTAAACGAACGGACTGGTAAGGACTATATTGATTGTCCTTAAAGGGTAAAAGGGGCCACAGAAACTGAGTCCCAAACAAGACACGAAAGTAGACAGGACATGATAGAAGATGACTTCAGTACCAAAGAAAGTAAAAAAAATTAGAAGAGCTTACCAAAAACGTCCACCAACAGCCTGTCTGGAAAGTTTTGGGTTCTTTCAACTGCTAGGTTCGCAACAAATATAATCAAACCACCAAGGGCAACAGCATGGTGTCACTGAACTCCAAGGTTATGAAGGGGCCGAAGGGAAGTAAGAGGACAGAATTAGTAAAGGAAACGATTGTTTGTTTATTGGAGGTTTTTTTTAGGGCCCCACGACACACGGGGGTTATAGAGGAGCCCAGAGGAAAGTAGGATGAAAGATTGGTTAAAAAAAGGGAACAGATCAAACCACAAACAGCAGAGAGATGATTTACACTAAAAAATAAATATCATCTCTTGTGGCCCTGCAGTCATGTACGAAAAGGCATGAAATAAGGGATGACCACTGTGTCGGAAACAAGACAACAAAAACAGGACATCACAGAAAAGGGGAAAAAGTAAGACAATAGTTTCAGTGCAAAAGATAAGAAACAGAAGTAAAGGAGAAAACAGTTTGAAACCCCTTAAAAAATGAGAGATGGTTTACAATTAATACATGACAAAAAAATCAACATAACACCTCATGTACAGTAAAGGACCCATCAGAATTCTTTTTATTTAAATGTATACATATATATGTTTATCTCAATATAATGCAAAATCTCACACAGTTAATTTATTCATTGTACATCATCATAACCAGGAGTCCTTAAGACATATGCTTTTCTTAAAGAAAGGAATGAGAAGAGTTGAGGAATAAAAAGTTGAAAGGAAAAAAATGTACAATTTTTACATAAGATAATCAAAATCAGATGAAGTAGTTGCATTTCGAGTAATACAGGACACCCCCAAAGACTATCTTTAGTTGTGAAACCACAAAGGAAAGACAACTTCTTCCATTTGATGAAAAAAAATAATTAACCATGAGATAGCAATGATCAGGAAGTAAAATGGTTGTCTTCTCTCTGACAATAAATACTGTTAAGCCATTCTCCTGAGAAGATTTCATCTAAATACAGGAAAAAAAAAATGATTGACCAGTGGATTAAATTCATATGCTATGGGACATGTTCTCTCTTTGTCCAAAAGATGTAAAATATCAAATACATACAGTGTAGCAGACATTTCAGGCAAAATCACTTACTAAAATAGTTATATATTTATATTTATGTATGTCTGTGTGTGTGTGTATGTATGTATATATATATATATATATATATATATATATAAAATAAAATATACAGTCTACCACACATATAGCTATTAACAACACACATAAATTTATATTACATATGTATAGTCTTCTAAAAATGAACTTGAAGCAGAGAAAAAAAAGCTAAATTGATACAGTTAAAAATACAGACAACACTGAGTCTAAAATGTCACCAGCAGCATATATAAATGAACAGAACATTACACAGGCACATCTACAAAATGAACAATGATTCTATGACAGACGTCCCCATAATGATAAATAAGGTTAAGAATTTTAAAAAATACCACATTCCCTTTATTTAAAGGGAGTAACACAAAATTCAATTTTATTATTATAACCCCCCCCCCCCCCTCATGACACACAGAATTAGATTATAAAATCAAAGGCATGAAAAGAAACAAAATTAATTGTACATATTGTGATCAGAAGTGAAAGCTTCACATTGATGGGTACAAAGTACATGCTTTCAAAACCAACAGACAATAAGCAAGCCCTTTAGGTTTATATAAGCAAATCTTCTAAAAGCTACACCCTAGTTTACAGGACGTTTCCCCTATACGGAAGATGTGGTTTTCATTGGAGTTTATCACAACTCTGGATGTCTTTTGCCAGGTCTGAAACCATTTGAGGCATCTTTCAAAACACACAAATTGACACCACAGAGAGATGATTTACAATGACAAAAAATATCATCTCTCCAAACAAGAACAAACAATGGCCATCACTCATAACAGCATAACGGTTCATGAAGACCCAGGATCTTTAACCCCCCTCAGTGTTCAAAAGTACTCAGTATGTTTAACTTGTGACAATGGGGTTATGTACCAAAAGGCATGAAAAAAGGGATGACCACTGAGTTGCAAACAAGACAACAAAAACAGGACATCACAGAAAAAGGGAAAAAGTTAATATGATAGCTTCAGTGTTAAAGACGAGAAACAGAAGTAGAAGATCCCACCAGGGACACCCACCAACCACCTGCAATCAGTACTTCACTTAAAATACACAGACACCACAGAAAGATGGTTTAAAATAACAAAAATATCATCTCCCCTAACAAAACTTAACAATGGCCACCCATAACAGTATCATAGGTAGAAGACCCAGGATCTTTAACCCCCCTATATGTAATAAAGTACTCATTACATCTCACCTGTGACCCTTGAGTTGTGTACCAAAAGGATGACCACTGAAACACAAACATTCATTTACATCAGCACTACCATCTAATGAGTTGGAAACAAGCTCACAAAAGTTGTTATGCAACAAAGCAGAAATAAAAAAAACACCAATCCACCCCCCCCCCCCTTAAAAAAACAAAAAACACAAAAAAAAACCCCAACCATAAACAACCAAAACAAACAAAAAAAACCCAATACTTCACTTGGATCCTAATTTGTATACATTCATTTGTTTACTATAATGTTGACTAGTCTTGTGATGACCAAAAATTATAAAATAATATTGATATTTCCTAATATAAAAAACACAATTGAGAGACAAATTGCTGTTAAGTTATTCTTTAGTATTATTATTAAAACAGATCCACTAACGAAGAAAGTAAACAAAAGACGGTTTAGATTAAGATATTTTGATCCTTGGGAGTTAATAATAATAGTGCATATCAGTACCAATGGACAGGGTTAATTAATCATTTATTGGTGTTTTTAGGGCTATACCATGCATGAAGGGGAGAGTTAGAAGATAAAATTAGTTAGAACAGAACAGGGTCAAACCACAAAAAGCAGACAGATGATTTCCAGCTGAGCAACTAGAAAGACTGTCAATCACCATAATCGAAAACAAATTGAAAAAACGCTTGTTCTTCTTTGTTTGCTTATTGCTGATTTTAAGGTACAACACCACAATACAAGGGTCATAAAGACTGCGAAGGGGAATATAAGATAATAGATAGATGAACGGTAGACAGTTTGGACCTTACCACAGAACCTTCCACTGAGATGATTTACATGGAGAAAAAAAAATTTATACCCTCACAGACATAAAAAGTTAACAAATTTGTTCTGATTTACAAGTATGAAAAAACTCCAATCCCACAGCATCTCTTAAACCAAAAAACAAGTATACCCACAGACAACCAACTGCAACAAGATTGAGCTAACAGAACATGTGTGTATGTTTGTAAAAGAGAGCACTGTGGAGAGTGGTGGTCAAAGTAGGATTATAAACAAAGCGACAAACGATTCAGGGGAGGAGGAAAGAGAACGAAAAGAGGCGACAGTAAACACAAGAAACCGCGGCATGGTCAACAGAGTTGTTAGACATCAACAGTGAATGTTTGTTTATTGATGGCTTCAAGAACACACAACACACGAGGGTCATAGAGGAGCCCAGTGGAAAGCAAGATGATGATAGAATTAGTTAACACAGATAACAGGTAGAACCACAAACAGCAGAGAGAAGTTTGTTGGCCGCAGGACGCACGGGGGTAACAGGGGTAATAGAACAGCCAAGGGAAAAGTAAGATGATAGCAAAGGATGCAAAAGAAAAGGGGAAAATGTAAGTCAATAATTTCAGTGTAAAAGAAAAGAAGCAAAAGTATAAGAGCCCACCAAGGACACCCACAAACCGCTCAGAGCAGAGAGATGATTTATATTAAAAAATAAATATCATCTCTCAAAACGCATATCCACACCATAGAGAGATTATTTTACAATAACAAAAAATATTATTTCTCCTTACAAAAATAAACAATGGCCATTACCCACAACAGCATTACAGGAAGACCCAGGATCTTTAAACCCCCCTTTGTCTACTTGCGTCCCTGCAGTTATGAACCAGAAGGCATGAAATAAGGGATTATCACTGAGTCACTCACAAGACAACAAAAACAGGACATCACAGAAACAGGGAAAAAGTAAGACAGTTGTTTCAGTGTAAAAGATAAGAAAAAGAAGTACAGAGAAGTACCCACCAAGGACACCCACCAACCTCCCGCACATCAACAGTGTAGAATTTGTAAACATTATTAAAATTAAAGCAATGGGGATAAGACTGTTACTTACCTTAAACTACATAGAATACAAGCACAATGCAAAGATATGGAAAAATGACAAACAGATGTATTAAATCAGGATTGCATAAAATATTGGACAGGTGTATGGAGTTTAAAATCTTTATATGGCCCTATTAATAAAATTCAGGAGAATTAACAAAATAAATAAAAGCCATTTCTTTATGACAGTACCCAGTATTCATGACTGAAGTCAAATCAATTTAAAAACGGAAACAAAGCTCTAAAAGGGTTTATGTTTTTACATATATAAAAAGAGCAGAACATCAGCAACATTCTATAAGACAAACTTTCTGTCTCCCTTGACAGTACATAGCAATAGACAAACACCCAATGTGAAAGGAGAACAACAAAAAAGGAAAACTGCTTAAAAATTATTTAAACTTAAGCTTATCATTATTATAAACTAGTGAATAACCTCTGGTCTGATTAATTGAAACAAATACAAAAAAATCACTAAATTATTTCACCTTGTTTGAAGTGAAAAATGGGCTGTTCTATTCAAAAATAAAATTAGCAGCTTTACTCAACTCACAAAAATCTCACAAATCTTAGTCCTCTTTAAAAATATGGCAAAAGCATGCAATACTATATACATATATTTAAAAAAAAAAAAAAGCAGCAAACAACAAAGGAGTTGCTCAACAGCATATCTTTAACATATCTTAAATTTTGTTTTGTTTGTTTATTGGTCGTGTTACAGCCCAAGGAAAGTAAGATGATAGAATTAGTTCAAATTGTTTGTTGTTTATTGTAGGTTTAAGTTTAAGGGCCCAACGACACAAAGGCCATAGAGGAGCCCTGGGGAAATCAGATGATAGAATTAATTTAAATAGGGAATAGATAAAACAACAAACAGCAGAGAGATGATCTAGACTAAAAAATAAATATTACCTCTCAAAATGCATATTAACACCACAGAGAGACAATTAACAATGACAAAAAATATTATTTCTCCTTACAAAAATAAACAATGGCCATCACCCATAACGGCATTATGGTACAGGAAGACCAAGAATCTTTAAACCCTCTTTGTGTACTAAAGTACTAATTACGCTTAACTTGTGACCATGGAGTTATGTACCAAAAGGCATGAAATTGGGGATGACCACTGAAACTAAGCAAGACAACAAAAACAGGACACACAAGAAAAGGGGAAAGAGTAAGACGATAGCTTCAGTGTAAAAGAAAAGAAACAGAAGTAGAAGTGTCCACCAGGGACATACTCAACCGGCCGCATATCTTAAGTTTGTTTGTTTGTTTATTGGAGGTTTTAGGGCCCCATGACACACGAGGGTCATAGAGGAGCCCAGAGGAAAGTAAG
>JBCIKM010323971.1:0-21231 GCA_039654465.1 Melibe viridis
TCATTGTAAATCATCTCTCGGTGGTGTCGATATGTGTTTTGAGAGATATTTATTTTTTAGTGTAAATCATCTCTCTGTTGTTTGTGGTTTGATCTGTTCCCTCTTTCAACTATTTCTTTCATCTTACTTTCCTCTGGGCTTCTCTATGACCCTCACGTGTCGTGGGGCCCTAAAACCTCCAATAAACAAAGATGCAACATTCACTGACAGCTATGGGTTAAGCTGACTGAACACTTTCGTTTCAAACACATTTTTGGTTGATGGGCACTTCTACTTACTTTTATTTCTTTTTTGGTCTGAAGTTTTCATCTTACTTTTTTCCCCTTTCCTTTTGCATCCAGATTTTGGTGCCCTGTTTTGGTTTCAAGTTTCAATGATCAGCCCCTATTTCATGCCTTTTGATACACCAACATAGGTAACTCCAGAGTCACAAGTTAGGCGTACTGTGTACTTCTGTACACAAAGGGGGTCTAAAGGTCCTGGGTCATCTCTGACCTCAGAGTTTATTTCCAGCTGCAAATGGACCAGTTGCCTGATCCTACTAGAGAGTGGCATTTGACCAGAAAACAATCCAACACATTTCACTTGACATGAAAATCGAACCCTCAGCATTCAGGTTGAAAGGTGAACATTGCACCTCTCTGCCACCTGGAAGTGACAACCAACCAAAAAATGACCAGAATAACTTTTGCCATTCATGTATCTTGAACCCTGGATCTTCGTTTTAGAGGCGAGCACCCTAACTCTCTGAATGATTCCAAATATAGACTACAAACCACTTATACTCGAGTTAAAAAAAATAAAAATAAATAAAACTAACATATAACTAATCAAATTACATAACACAAAAAGAAGTCCTAAACATTCAAAATTACATTCTAAAGAATGAGTCTTCACATCAAGAGCATGACGGTGGAATTCTTTATTTAAATGGTGGCATCTATTTACACAAAAACATTGGATGATGTGGCACCCAAAGTTGTCAGTTACTGTTGGATGACATAATTTTCCAGATTCCTTTTCAAAGTGCGAGGTGCTAAATCAAATGGGGTTTTCTTGTCCTGAAAATAAAAATTGAAACAAATTTTGAAGGGGTAGCGATTACAAAAAAAACCCCAACAACCTAATGAAGTGGTACTGACTTTCTTAGGTTTGGGAGAAAGAAGAGGGGCTTGACACCTATCAGCTATGCTGTGTTTTTTGCTTGTTTGTATTGCATAGGGTCACAAATTTTACCCAATTTTCAGCTTTCCACAATGCAGCTACAAAACCTTAATTTAATACACAAGGACATCCACAGAACAAAAACAACAACAATAAAAATGAACAGAAAAGCAAACATTTGAACCTATTTTGTCTTTTGATCAATTTTATCATCTTAGGTGCATCTATGCTCTTTATGTGCCATGACAGCCTAAAACCACTAATAAAACAAATAATGAAAAACAATATGATTATTCCAAAATGGAAAAAATGTCCTTTGTCACCATTTTTATGCCCTTGATATGTAACAACAAAGGTAGGTATCCCCACTCTGACATGAATCAAGGTTAATGAGGATATATATCTTACAATGCTATTGAAAGGATAGAATCAAGCCAAATGGTGCGGGAATGGTATTAATATCAGCGCTTTGTTCAGCGGAGGGAGTGGTATTAATCCCATCCACATCACCCCTTTTACGCCATCAATCTCCTATGGGAATGGTATTCACTACTGACAGCAGTGTGTTGGGGTGGGCTAGTTTACAGGAGGGAATTACAGACAAGAAACCACAGAAAACTTTGAATTTGTAGACCAATGATATTGTACCAAAGAATCGTGCAATTGTAATGGTTTGATCTAGAAAGATAGATGATAAAAATAGGAAAATTGACCCAATAGAAGGATTGCTGATAGGAATCATGAGCCTCTCTTTGGCATGTGTCACAGTCAGCACGTGACTCATAGCAATTCACAGTGTGTACACAGTTTGTATGTTGAGAGATGTTCTTTGCACAGGGCACAAAGACTAAACTATCAATCAGTCCCAGGAAAATCCTATGCATAGTGTTGCAAGATATAAAGACAAAATCCCTGACAAAGAAGAAGTGCTCCCTCTTGCTCAGGCAAACCTCCCAAACATTGACTGCACTTTCATGGACTGGACTACACTCAACAGCCATTAGATGTAAACAAAGCCAGCAGTGTCAATACATCAGCCCTGGAAAAACGAGGCCAGGAATACCCTAGGTTGTTATTACTATCTTCTGTCACATTTGCCACAGAACTTTCTTAGCAAAGATCAGCCTTAAAAGTCATTCTGTGCACCTTGGAAACTCAAACTTTTCTCTTCCTACATAGCTAAATAGTCTTCTTAGTCCTAGATGGTCTTTACCAACCAACCAACTCAATTTGTTCTAAAAAGAACTTTAATCATTATCACAGACAATCCCCAACCTTCCCCTCTCCCCTTCCAACATATTGAATAAATTATAAAAACAAACACCTGCAAAGTAGGAATATCAAATTGATACTCACATGGTTGAGAGCATCAGTGCGAGCACCATGCCGAATCAACAGCCGTGCAACTTCCCCATTGTCATCCTCACAAGCCAGATGTCTGATGAAAAACAAATGGGAAAAAAGAGATCCTCCTTTTTCACTACAACAGTAAATTAAAATCTTACAACCATGGATTTAAAAAGGTGTCCTCCATGAAAATTGACAGAAACAAATACACATTATACAAAAAATGATACAAAAACAAACAATAACAACAACAAAAACCCACGCCAAACAAACATAATAAAACAAATAATAATCTCGGCATTACAGACTATAGTAATTTCAAAATTCTTTCCTGATGTTTCTTTTAACATTTTCATGTAAAATTTGGGTTTAAAATAACATCAAAACAATTTTGATGTGAAATGAATCATCAGTCCAAAAACACTAAAGAAGACTCACTCAGAAGACAGAAATGATCAGTTTATAATTATAAGTCATTCATTTGTTTCAAAGTTTTGAGGAGTATGGATATTATGTAGAGAATTCTGTACATGAGGCTTGATGAGAAATATCCTTGCTCATGCTAGGTCTCCTACTATGTTGAAAGTAGCATCGTTATTGGATACAGTAGAGACAATTTATTTCTCACAATGATTGCACCCTTGACCTTTTCTTTTGGTAATGGATTTGTGATGCAAAACTATCATTGGTCTTTACTAGCTTAAAGCACATTGAATGCATTTGTACATTTCACTTTGTTAGATAAATGAATAATGGATAAAATCAAATCTCTCTGACTGAAAAACCAATCTGATTTTATAGAAAAGATCTAACTCCAAAGCTCTATAGGCAATTTTGAATACACATACGATGGACATCCCAAAAGTAATTGCAATTGTGCTATAGCTTTGTCAGTTTTTTTTTGATTGCTTGAAACTCACACACAAGGAAGAAAAAATCTTCCACACCCTAGTCGAATAACTTTGCGTCGAAAGTCAAGAATCAGTTCTTAACATCTTTAATGAGGTCCTCATCTGTTTGGAATTTTTTTACTCGCACTTGTGGGTGGTGCTTTAGGGATCTAAAGACATTAATAAAGTGGTCGGGAGCAAGGTCTGATTTGTTGGATGGATGCAGTAAGCTTTTTCTATAGTGGTCAAGCCCCATCGGGGCTCCTCCCTCGTCAGTCTTGCTGTGTGCAGCGTTGCTTTGTCGTGTTGGAGAATAACTCCTCTTTTCAAAAGACTGGTTTTAGCAACAGATAGCCTGCTCCAGTCAATTCAGTCTTTCGCAGTATGAAGTAGCACCTTACACACTGTCCTTGAAGCAAAAAGTCCACTAAAAGTACACCTCAAGAACTTTGAGCATCTGGTCACGTTTGAATAGCACATTGTCAGCAGCATAGTTTGTTCTCGAGCTGTGGGACACCCAAAACGAGCCACACCTTCTTGACTGGTGCGGCCAGATTGAAATAAAAAACAACAGTTACGCACATCTCCTTTTTACTAAAAGCACCAATGCCCTGCATTAGAACAATTTCCCCATGATTTTCAGAGGGTGTTTTCCATTTTGCATGCAAAAACTGCACTATCCCTCTCACATCTAACTATGACTATCTTGTAACATGGGTCACCATTTGAAATCGCAATTGTAATGCAATTTTTTCTTATAATGCACCATTAACAGATCTTAAAAATCTTACCAAAGTTATGATGGTATTGCAATTACTATTGGGACAGCCCTCATACTTTGAGATGGGTGTGAGTTTGCAAAAACGCTACGAGCAGTAGTGTATTAACGTTAGTTCTTACCCTGTTGAGATTCCCCAACCTTGAGAAAAACTAACAATGGCAAAAAACAAGAATAAATTCAACAACCCAGTGTGAATCACTCTGTCTCGAGAATCCACTTACAGCGGGGTGCATCCTGTGTTGTCTTTCATGTTGAGCTGTGCAGCCCTAGACAGGAGCAGCTGCACAACGGGCAAGTTGCCTTTGCTAGCAGCGCGGTGGAGAGGGGTGTGCCCCACTGAATCCACACAATTGATGTCTGCATCATGACTTATCAGCGTGCTGGCAATCTGCAAGAATACATGAAGGGTCATGTTAATATAAGATGTTCTAGCAAATAATGAAAACAAGTGTTGTTGGGGATTTTTTTTAGAAGTAATGGAGGGAAGCAGACACCGGGAATAAAAGATTCCAAACGAATAAATCAGTTGACACAGATGTATGAGTACGGTGTCAAAAGGAGAACAAGACAAAGCCATAGAGAAAGGAAAATAAATAAAGAAAATAAATTGTCATTGTTTTTTGAAAAGAGGAAAGTTACTACTTGAACTGTGGCAATCATTTAGCAACTTTTCTTGTTGTGATTATTTTGACCTTTGTTTTATTCTTTCTTGAATCGTGTTATGTCTCTCAGCTGTGTGGTATTCAGAGGGTATTTTCTCTAGTAAAGTGCAGAATTTAAGAGTTAAAATGAGGAGGATACTAACCCAGATAGTTAATACTACATCTCAAAGTCATAGCATACCTCCATGTGTCCCTTTGAGGCAGCATAGTGCAAAGGACTCTGGCCGGTGCTATTTACTGCGTTAACCTGGGCTTTGTGACCCAAGAGGTCATACACTATCTGGGTTCGGCCGGCAGAGGCTGCAATCATCAGCGGGGTCCACTGGGTCTGAATGAGTAAAGAACAACAAAATATTGATATTATGATGATGGTATCTTTATAAGTCTAGGAACATATAATAATACAGTAAAAAATGAAGGGCTTCTTAAAGCGAAAAGCGAGAAGAAAAAGGGAAGCTTCCCTTCCTAGCCTCTTCTTTAATGTTGTGTACTGTCAAGATGATAAAATGGGAGGCTGTTCACCCATGAAAAGACCACTGTTGTGGGAAATATGTCATAAATCATAAAAAAGAGGTGCCTTGAGCATGACCTTATTATGGTAGGGTGCTATTGAAATGTATGTATTGCTATTCATTTCCCTTGAGGAGGTACTACAGTGACTTGAAAAAGCTATGCCAATTTTTTTAAAAGATTGGGAAGGGTATAGTACAGAGTTATTTTTACAATTATTATTATTATAGGCCTGGTAAGGTTTTTGTTTCACAGGCCAAAGAGTGAGAGTTCAAATCCTGTGGCATTGGGTGGAGGCTCAATGAATAATCTGTTCCCTTCATGGGTGCCTAAGCTGCGGCATCTTCGTGTTCCCAGCAGGACAGGCCAATTTTTTTTCTCTCATTGACATTTTCGATAAGATATGTAAATACTGCAATGCGATGAAACAATTAGTAAAAAAATTTCTTTGATGATCCAAGTATGCTAGGATAACTGTAACTCCCTATGACTTATAGAAACTGCATTCCAAATTTGAAAATTGATTAATTACTCCATTTGTTGATAGAGCTGAAGAAAAGAAATAAAAAAGAAAAGGTAAAAATAAGAAGCAATACAATCAAAGCCTTCCGGTAACAAATCCAAACCTCATCTCTGTCGTCGACAGGAACCTGTAGCTGCAGTAGGTACTCTACAATGTCCGCATGTCCTCCAGAGGCAGCCCAGTGGAGAGGAGTCCTCCCGCTCTGTTCATCATCAATACATTTTCACAAACAATTGCTTTGTTTAAAACATGCTGGGTAGACATAAATCCATCTATTGAATAAAATTTTTAACACTATTTAATGAAGATTATTATAACATTTGATAGAATTTCTCTTCAAAAGCAGATTTTAGGATTACATCTAATCTGAAGGGTTATTCAAATATAATCTTACACATTTTAGGGGAACTTTTTACCCCCCCCCATTACATTTTTCGATCTTCAATTATCATAATTACTTACCAAATACAATGAGAACCATGCGTAGAGCCACTAAAAAAACCCTGTCCAATAGTTCTAACATCCGCCCAACAACAATGATAATATCCATTGTGAATTATAAGAATTATACCTAGCCCTATGCCTACGCAGAGACAACAAGTAACTGAAGATACAACAGACAAGGAAACTGGTAGTCAAGGAAAATAGCAGCTGAGATGACAGGTAATTAAAGGCAGAAGATAAAAACAGGGATGATTTTATCTTGACTAGAAACCATTAGCATTTACTCTTTGAAGCACGTATGGAGGACTACTGTCATCAAATACCTCTACAGAGGCAAAGCTGAAAGTAGTGTTGTGGTGGTATATGACGTGGCTTGCTATCTCATTGATGCCCTTGTCATTTAATTATTTTTGTTGTTATTTTTCTTTATGTCTATTGTCAGCACTGTTCTTGTCTTATACCTTTACTTTACCCCCATTATAATTATCAATTTCCAGTAACAGCTCTTTCACTATTTCTCTGTCCGTCTCTCTCCCTCTCTCTATTGTAGAGAGAAAGAGCGAATGTCTGAAGCAACGGAATTCCTACAGAGAAAACAATACGGTGACGGGTGAACCAGCAGCCAATGTGTTTTTGGAACCTCCACAATACCTACCGAGGAAATTCTAGATGCCTGGTCTACAAATTAGTGGAAGGTGTCAACAATGCATTCAGCTTTGGCCAAATATTGAATCAGTCCTCAGCCATTATAGACTAATGAGCATTTTTTCAGTATTTGTCTGTTGTCTATCGTTTAGGCTAGCTTGTGGGACTAAAAAGAAAACAAAAGAAATCTTCAATTTAGCTTTGTCATAATCGGGACATGAGGATGAAAACTGGGATCGAGGACGAGCGACATAGAATGTGACACTAAGATTAGATTAGAGAGAATGCGACCTGAGCAAAAAAAAAACAAACTTACTTTATCTTTTTTAGAAGCCAAAGCATTGTTCTGGCTAACTTTGACTTTCAGCAGGCCCAGACTACCGAGGAATGCATGCTTACACACCTCATCGGCAGTTGGAGGTGCCGCCATTGTTGTCATTTGTCATTGTTATTCTTAGAAACTGCTAAAGCTAGCCAATCCAATAAAAAGATCGCAAATTTATTTCTGACATTTAAAAAAAAAGAAAGAAAAAAAGCTCCAAGTTGTTTTGGTTTGTTTGTTTGTTTTCGTTTTTTGTGCGTTTGCTTGACCGTGTTTGATTTTGGTTTGCTTTTCTTAATTTTTATGGATTTTGTTTTTGGTTGATCTCCGGTTTTTAGGATTCAAAACAAACAAAAACAAAATTTAAAAAACGAACAAAATATGTAAACAAACAAACAAAAATCAACAACAATACAACAAACCAACCTAAAACAAAAAACCCAACAACAAAATATATAAACGAAAACAAACAAAACAAAAAATAAACAAAATACAACCCCATCCCCCAAACCAAAACACACAAACAAACCAGCCCCCCCCCCCAAAAAAAAACAAAAAAAAAAACAAAAACAACCCCCCCCCCCCAAAAAAAAAAACCCAAACAAAACAAAACAAAAAACATAAAAAAACAAAACAAACAAAAAATAAATAAAAACGAAACAAAAACTAATACCTCCACATACAGCGCCCCCATCTCCCTTCTAAAAATATATGTGACAAACAAATCAAGCAGAGACTCATCCTGTTCCTGCTGTGATCCAATAAGACCCAAACACGATTGCCGATGATACTCTTTTACACTGAAAATGGTCCACAAAACTTGTTCGCGTGGTTTAAGAAGAGAAATACAGGAGAAAAGAAAGCCTATTTGATTTGAGTTCCTGATTGCTGCTTATGATTCAATTACATTTAATAAATTCAATAATGCTTCCTTCCATCCACCCACTTATAACAATAAGGCGGAACTCAGATTTGCCCCCATTTATAAAACTAGATGCCGGAGAAAACCAACATGGAGCTCAGAAAGGATGTTTGTTTAGTGGAGGTTTTCGGGCACCACAACACACGAGGGTCAAAGAGGAGCCCAAAGGAAAGTAAGAAGAAAGAATAAGTTAAAAGAGGGAACAGATCAACCCACAAACAGCAGAGAGATGATTTACACTAAAAAATAAATATCATCTCTCAAAACACATATCGACACCACCAAGAGATGATTTACAATGACAAAAAATGTCATCCTCCTTACAAAAATAAGCAATGGCCATCATATATAACAGCATTATGGTACAGGAAGACCCAAGATCTTTAAACCCCCTTTGTGTACAAGTACAAAAGTACTCAGTACATTTAGCTGGTGATCCTGCAGTCATGTACCAAAAGGCATGAAATAAGGGATGAGCATTGAGTTGCACACAAGACAACAAAAACAGGACATAACAAAAAAGGGGAAAAAGTAAGACGAAAGCTTCAGTGTAAAAGAAAAGAAACAGAAGTAGAAGAGCCCACCCGCGACTCCCAACAACCACGCGCGCTCAGAGGGGACACAAGTACATTTAGTCGCTAACTTACACTTCATGGTATGATGCACCGCAAGCATCACGCTCTAAACTAGTAAAAAATAAATAAATAAATAAAAAAAAAAAAAAAAGAGAGAGAGAGAGAGACAGAGAGAAAGAAAGAGAGAGAGAGAGAGAGAGGTAATAGAATTTGTCAAAGGAGAGACCAGGATCAATTCAGAGACAGCAATTTAAACCATTAGAACTGAAAACAAAGACCAAGAGTTTTTTGTGTTCTGTTTATTCAACAAGTATATTTACATCTAATGGTAATGATATCTGGTTTGATCTTGTGAAAGGTTTGCTGCATACTGATACATTTTGACTGCACACACTGACACAACTCTTCAAACCTTACACAGCTTGATCAACACACATTGAATTCCAACATTGGCACCAGAAACTCCTAAACCAAATCCAAAAAAAACCAAAAAAACAACAACAAACAAACAAACAAAAATCTAGACAACATTCCTTTTTTAGAAATGACAAAAACAGTTGTTATTGTAAAGCTACACTAAGTCTTCACAAATAAAAATGGTAATAGTAAATGATATCTAAAAATCGTCGAAAGTTAAACAAAATAACAAGTTCAAGATGCAATATGAAAGTGGTAAACAGAGCAAACTTAAAGATGGATAGCAAAATTATTCATCAGCTGTTGATGTGCAACTTTTTCTTGGTATTGAGTGTTTTGAAAGGTATAAATGTCTGTATCACTTCCACTGAAGTGTCTTGTTTGAACATACAAAATTCAACTCAGAGTAAACCACAAACTTTATTAATTATTTATTCCTGTAGAGGGAAGGCCTAAAAAACTGATAAAAAAAAAAAAAAAAAAAAGAAACAGAAAGTTTCTTTAAGAAAAACAGAGGTATACTGTTCTGAATTAAGCTTTCATACAATTTTTCAGGTATAAATCAAGCTTCCTAAATTAAAAGAAAAAAAAAAAGAAATTGAATGTGACACTGAAAAAGATGGATCTAGAAAGCCTTTGTTTGACCAGAGGCACAATGATCAGACAACACACTGAAAATACAGAGAGATTATCTATGTATGCATAGATGAAGGAAACATTCGTTTCCTCTTAAATTCCTTCAAACCTTCTGTTGGCCAAACAAAAACTCACATTTAGTATAAAGATGCACTATAAAATAAAAGCCAACCAATTACTGCAATCCATTCACGTTTAACATTCCCGGTTCTTTAATTAATCAAATCAAATAGGTACAAAGATTACCAAATCCCCCCCCTTTCTGGGTTAAATAAAAGGATACAACACTGCATACATAAAAAACAAAAAAAACAAACCAACCCTAGAATATATTGGGAAAATTTAATTATTCAACGAGGTTGTTTGTCACAGCTGACGGAAAGATTTGTAGAGGAACTAATATAATGAGATGTTTAAGAATTTAAATTGTTGGCTTTGTTCCAGAACAATAATAAAAGAAGATATGTCTTAGTCTTGAGTACAGACAAAAAGAATGAAAGAAGATGTCTACATAGAAAAACCAATTATTATAAAGAACGAAAACGAGCTGATGACAGAGTTGGCAGATTTCCTCCATTACAGGAGGATCAACCTGAAGGCTGAGCCTCTAAACAATTAGACTTGGAGAATTTACGTTCCTCTCTTGTACTGTTACTTGTTCAAGCTTCTCCTTTGTTTTGTTATCCATATCTCTTCATACCACCTTAGCAGTGTTGGGACCCAGCTCCAAGGAGTTGTGAAAAACTCTGGATCACAAGAAATGAAGACAGGCAGATGATCAGTCTACCGTGCCTAACCTTCTGTGGCGTAATGAGCAATAGATAAAGAGTATAACTCCATCTTGAGCCAAACAATAGTTGTTGTTGCCTTTGGTGGTATCTGCTCATTGAGAAAGACCAACCAGCGGATTAACTACAGGGCAACGTTATTAACATAAGTTCCCAAAACTCAAAATTATGATAATTCAAATGGAGAACCCTTAAAATGCTACACTGTTAACAAAGGGTACGAAACAACAACAAAAAAGATATATCAATTTTTTTTTTCACCAGAAGTTCACCAAATACTGAAGGTGTCTTAATACGCTCTGAATGGAGAAAAATGTCTAAAGAGAAATATGTCAAGGACATCTAGATATGATGGAAAGGATAGCTATTATAGCAAAAAGTGCTAAGACTATTAAATAAAAAAAATCACCTATTGCTTGTCCTCAGAAGCCCATCTTCGGCAGCAGATTTCTCAGTCATATATGATAATCAGTAGAACAATTTTCTTTAAGCTTTAAATGATGCAAGAGCAAACAACATGGGAGACTGCAATCACTTGTTTATACAAAGCACAACGCATTAGTGTTTAACTTACAGGTCTGGAAATATGAGAACATGATTTTGTAGAGCATATGTCTATAATTACAAACTGTACATAATTTTTCAACTGACGAATAAGCTTGTGTTTTTAAAAATATTTCCAGATTTATTTTCATATGTTTACCAGATATAAATATCTTATTGAAAAAGACCATACTATATGATAGGATCAATTCCTGAAAACTTCATAAACAGGAATCAAATGGAATTAAGCAACAGCTATCAACTAACAGATGCCACCAGAGCCAGTGCCCTATCAAGATGAGTCAAATGGAGGTGCTTAAAAATAAAGGTTGCAATCAATTTCGAGTTTATAGTTGCCACTCAGAACAAAACACTGCAAAGTGATGAAGCTGATACATCAACTGCCGGCTATATTTGATAATCCCAATCTACTTAAATTTTCGGTGAAATACTCAAAAAGGTAATTCAGGAAATACCAGATCAGAAAAAAAAGCAAAAGTTATATTATTCTCTGTCTCTAAACTTCTGACACTATATAGAAAAAAAAAACAACAAAAAAACACCCCCTCAAGTCTGGTTTGTCATCAAGTACATAAATATCACATTAAATCAAGCCTAAGGGACACAACATCCAGTTGCTGCACACGGATCAAGCTAAAGCAAAGACCAATAAGTTCCAAACCAATAATGCTTGCAAGCCTCACTCTCTCTCCTTCCCACGCATCCTGTAAATGTCACCACCCCATTCACTCCCCATGAAGGAATTGCTTTGATCAAGAGACCGTTGAGCTGATGCCTCTCAAATTATCATCATCAGTTTTTTTTTTGTTTTTTTTTCATAATTACAAAAAAAAAAAAAAAAAGCAATTAAATAATTATACATCAACATTCAACAAACAGTCAAACAAAAGAATCATTCTTAGACAGATAGCAGCTATATACACTTCATCGTCCTCACTTCAAATCATCATACAATTCATTATAAGTCACAACATGGAGAGGAAAACATAAGATTTAAAAAGAAAAATATAAAGGTAAATTAGACATTCTTTACCTACGCTGTTCTGTAATGCAAATAGCTTTCATTAAAGGACTTTCCTAATGAAAAACTTGACTCTAAATCTTGCACTTTCATTTAGTGTGTGCTTGATGAACCCAGTACTGATGTGATGGACAAGCTTTTCATCTTAATGTATATTATGATATTTTGATATGTCACACAAAATACAAGATCATCACATACCAAATAAGCAACAAACAGCCCAGAATTTTCAGCCCATTTACATGCAAAAAAGGGAAGCAATATTTTCCATTTTAGGTTCAAGTTTGGGGACAGATGAAAAACATCATTTTTTACCAAGCTCAAAATAAGGGCTTCAATTCAGAGCATGAACCACCTCCAAAACTTTGAACATTTTTCATTACAATTTTTTCCACTCATAAATAAATAAGAAATTGGTTTTCATTTTAAAGCTTGAATAACTACATAGTTTGCATGCTCAATTTCATTTCCAGAAGAAAGTTTTTTTCCCAACTCAGCTGAATACATTTCTAAGTCATATCATTTAGTTATTGTGAGCATTCTGGATTTTCTTACTCACCAAAGATGTGCAAACTCTGTAAATGAATTCTTAGAGTTGCAGTACAAATATGAGATACAGGTCACCCCACAAGGCATTCATTAACACACTTATAGCATAAATAAGGGACTAAGCTACAAAAAGGGATGGTAAAGTCATTAATCTACACTTTTCTCATTAAGACATTTTGAAAGATTGAACATAAAAAATTCATTAACTTCAAGATAGCCATCATGTCTACAGTAAACCCTTACTTGGAATTTCTTCTGAAGTCTATTTCATCTCACAGCTTGGTGTGCAAAGTTCTAACAAAACACTTTAGATTCTTGTCACTAGTTTCCTTTTCCCAAGAACAAAGTTGTTAAGTTAGGTTTATTAAAGCATTAAAGTTCTATTGTTGTTATGAAAGAGTATGTGTAGAGTATACAAGTAAGAAAAAAATCTACGCTAAGTTCAATGAAAATATGAAGGAATGTGACCAAAATATGTAAACATCCATCAAGGTTAAAGAATAAAGCCAAGGTTTAATTACAATTCTTGAAACATCACTTGCACTTTTCAAAACCAACAAACTAGCACTTAAATCTCAGTTCTTGTATCAATAACAATATGCATAAAAACGCCATGGTTCTATTCACTGAAAGCTTAAGTCAACCATCCATTTAAATGAACTGTTCATGACATATTAATATTATGACACAAACTCTCAAATTAAAAATTTTTTTTTATGTGAATGGAAGAAATCCAGCCTCCATGATGCAACAACAAAATAGATGAAGCCAATAATATACCGAGGGATCCCATCTTATCATCCCATCCCCAGTCTAGTCCCTTGCACACAGCATCATAAACCTTGGAAGAGATCTAAAGGTACATCCATCGTTAAGACAAGGGCTGTTCGCTAGATGAGTAGTTGTACGGTGATAATGACATTTTGTCCAGGATCTCACATACATAGGTGGCCACATCCACCTCCAGCTCTTCATAACGTTTGATAAATGGATCTTCCTGCAATATCAAAATAACCCAGATAGTGACAGTCTTAATAAAACATTGATTTATGACTTTTCCTGTTTACTATAGAAATAAAAAAGAAAAAAGGAAAGCACCCAAAAGACAGCCAATTTTTAGCCATGACAAAATAGGCTAACTCTTTTTCTGCTAACTACCATATATCAGTAAGTTATCAGGGCCTGCTTTCGCCAAATACCTATACATGCTTAAACTAGAACTCTCACAGTACTTTGTTTTGTTTGCCTCAATTCTAATTTTTCAAGTTGTTATTTATCTACAATGTGTGTTTCCTTTGACAAAATATTGCTGTTGGTCACATTTGTTTGAGGGATTTTTGGTAATTTTTTAAATAATTATTTAAGTGTAGGTTAAAATGGAAAAAAAACAAAACAAAAAAAAAAACCCCTAAAAAGATGGAATACAAAAAGAAAGTAACATACCAGTAATTTGTTGTACTTGGGTCGTTGTCGATCTTCTTTAGTCAGACTAGAAGGACAGAGGTAAATTGTTATCGATCAATACATCATTTAAAGAGAATTTAAAAAAAAATGGTAAAAATGTACTGAACTATCAATCTTCTTGATGATTTCAAACACAAGAAACACAGGACAAATGCTCAAGAGGCACATAAAATTGAATGATAAGGAGCAGAGACTATTAATTTCTAGCCACTCTTAAAGTTTCCATACTACTTGTCTGAGATGGTCTAATTGTTTAAGATAGAAGTCATTGACTCTTTGCATTGGGCGTACTCACCATGAATTGATGAAACAGATGCACTCGGGAGAAAAGGTTCCATTGTTGGGTAGCCGAGGAGCGGAACCTTGAACCACTTGCTGTAGCTGGTCAAAGACACTCTGCCATTTGGGGTAGGGGAATCGGCCGGTCGCTAACTCCATCTGCATACAGACAAGAATAGAAGGAAACATTACATCATAGAGTATTTATCCCAAGGGACACAAAAAGAAAGGCTGTTGGTAGCTGTATGAAGCTTTAAAGGAACAAATTCACAGTGTGATGTGAAAAAAAAAAAAATTAATTATAGCATTATGAGTTGAAAGTCTTCATCTCTTCCACTCAGAGCAGTTCCCAAATGCCCAAACACCAACATTTTCAGAACTTTTTTTTAAATTGACCACTGACAGGTTGAAATGCCTCCCAAATGAATATGAAGATTTCAGAATAAGACCAAAAGAGTGTCCAATGATTAATAGGTTGGTTCCCTTCAATTTGATTTCAGTGTTCTTCAGGTATCCAATGTTACTCATATGCATCAAATTTATTAATTATTAATTAATTCATTAGTTCCTTGGCAGCTCGCTTGCCGTCATGTCATAAGAATTCAACAACTGCTCATGGTGGTACTGCCCAAGGGGGTTATTTGTGGTTCACTTCAACAACAAAATACTCCCTTTACATCCTGTTCCATATAAGTAAATCTGATATCAATGGAAATGTGGAAGAACTGAGTTCAAAATGGTACTGTTTTATCTATGTATCTTTTAAGTTACTAACTCAAGGCGATACCAAATAGCTGACTTAACGGTTTTCCGTTATATCTTAAAATAAAATAATTTCAAAGTTAAAAATGAAACTTTAAGGGTATATTTATGCACCAAACGCCTAAATACTGATAAATTTTTATTTTCCTTGTAAAAAAAAAGTGTATATCATAGTTTAGAAGAGAAATTTTAGACAGAAATCAGCAGTTGCCAAAATCGGTCTCAAAACGATGATTCCTTTCGATATAGAATGAGGTCAATGTCATGGTCATGCAATTTCTTTCATAAAATCTCATTGGCAAAAGCATCCGAATGGACACAGATGATATCAGGTGATGTGCAGTGTGTTATTCTCAGGTGTAAACAAGCCCGCAGCTTAGCCCTTCCTCACTAACCCTGAGAGTCAAGTGTGACCTACTCCCGCAGTTAAGGATGGCTAGGAATTGGGTTTTCCCCATGGATTTTCACATCTCCTTCAGTCAGGAGATTAAAGAGGTCAAAATCACCTGTTCATCTCCTATTTTTTTTTTTACTTGTCTTTTACAAAATTTCCTATTTAACATCTGCCAGCGTACAAAAAGGGAAAACCACTATGAGCAGTGCATGGCATAAAACCATGGATGAAGCAACCAACCCCCATAAGCAGAAAATAGTAATGACAGGGTAAAAAAAATAGTAATCACCCCATTTCTTTGGAGATAGAAATATATCAAACCTTTCTATCAATTAAGATGAAATTTATACTTATAGTAGAAATGTTGAGGGGACCTCTTGTTGGAATTCAACAATTAACGTATGTTTTTCACTGCAAGAAATGACTCCCACAAAACAAAGATAAAGAAAAACTTGTGAAGCCACTTAAAAACACCCCCACCAGATCAAGAGATGAGAGAATAGTCGTATCAAAATAAGAAAGAGAAAAGGAAAAGATTCAATCCTAATATATCGATCAAATGATGTCCATCCTAGGTTATGTTGACGGGAAGTTCTATAGCAGTAATTCAAAGTTTTTCCGCTTTCCGCATTCGTCTTTAACTGCGTTTGTTTTCTGCTACAATCATTGTCTCTTTCAGCTGAAACCACATGAATTGACAGCCCAAATCCCAATAATTAAAATTGGTGAAATTACGATTTAATTCCATCTAAATTCGTAATAATTACAATTTTATCGTAATACTTGGCAGCCCTGAAGATGCCATTAAATCCCTTACCAGAGTTATACCCAGGCTCCACACATCGGAGCGGACATCATAACCCCTACTGGAAGCCTTGGGGTCAATTCTTTCAGGCTGTGAATGATTAATAATAATAATAAAAAAAATCAACAGTGAAAATCAAAACTTCACAGTCATATCTTGCAACAATCTTCTTTTACATAAATCTAGAACTTGAACAGAGATTATCTAATATACTGTATTCCTTCTATTAGAAGTCCCCCCCCCCCCCCCTTGATCCAGCCATCCACCATTTTCTCAGGTCTAACACAAATAAACACTCTACAACAAATTATAACACACATAGACTAGCAAAAAGACCTCCATGCACATTGTCGTTTCAATGGATTATCATTGTTTACATTCAGTTGGATGGATGTGCGTTTGTAAACAAAGGAATTTGTTACTGAAATTCAGGCTAACAGAGACAGAAGTGGTGAAAATCGTTATTCATAACATTTGTCAGACTTAAATTTACAAAAATAAAAGATAAACAAAATTTCTTTGACAATTTAACAGGAAAAATTTGCCAGAGCTGCCAAGTCCCAAAATATTTTTTCAGGGACAAGCAGCATTGTATTTCAGGGATAAACCAACAATTTCAGAGGCCATAAAAAATCACAGAAAACAAAACTTTGGGTCAATTTATCTGGATGTCTTGATCACTGCATTAGTGCCTTCTTTCATTTTTGTAACTAATGGTTCAATCTTATTCTCATCATTGGTATGCCCCTGCAAAAAAATGAACACCTCAAAGGGCTAATTCTATTACTTACTTCACAAAAAACCCTGCAATTTTAAATCTCTAAAGCTGTATAACAGCGGTAAAGAACAATTGAAAGGCCACCGGTGTGAACGGTAAACCATCAGTCAGTTTTGGGGTTGACTGGAAGCCATGCTTTATGTTTAGAGGGAAGGGAAGGGTTTCTGTACTGAAGAAGGGTGGTGGGAAAAAAGATGAATGATACCTACTACCGATAGTTTACAACAATCATAACTTCCGTTTGGGCAAATGGTGAAACAATGCGTCAGTTGTAGATTGAGATGGCCGGTTAAAGAGTCAAAATAATGGAAAACTTAAAACATAAAAAGAATTTTCACTTCTGATCAATTTCCATGACATTTAGTTCATTTCTGTTTTTCAGCGGCACGGCACCTTTTTCTGTGGCTGCCACAGACTTTTTTTCTTCTCTCTGTCTTTGGCTTGTGCAGAGAGGCGTGGAAGGATATTGCTGAGGCCCTACGCTCCACAAGGAGTGAAGAAGAATAAGGTCAGGAAGGTCCACAGACTTGGTAGCTCTGAATCTGCTGTAAAAACCAACCCTACTGGTTCATCGAAATATCATTAAGCCACAATTGCGGTCACGACAGTTATGTATATTAGATGAATAAATTTGTAGAATACCATGAGCACTTTTGTTGATTACAATTACTCAGTCCCTACTATTGAGAATAGATATGAGGAAATGAATAGAATTCTCTCAAGTACAACTCACACTTGACTAAGTAAAAGGTTTGCATGGATGTTAATGACAGTTATGACCCTATTTCCTACAACCTTTATGTTTTTCTGATTTTTCAAACCTAGACAAAAAAACAAACTTACAAAAATCAGATGAACCTTGAGATTCTGCAAGTGAATTTTGGTCCGATGGTATTGTAGACAGACATTATCGTTGGAATTGTCATTTAGGTACCCCATTAGAAGCCCCTTTTCCATCATTTTCACACCCCCAGGGCTACTAATAGAATGAATACAGTAGGCTACAAAACCCATGGAAAATAATGTTATAAAAACTCACAACACTTTCTCATACACAAGTATGATGCTTTTACTTTAAGTGAATATAAGCACTCCATGTATACGACTGAATGGATGGTAAAAAGCAGTTTGTTTTGGACATAAATAAGCCATTTTCAGTTAAGGATTTTTAATAGTAACTGTTTTATTACATTATGCAATGATTAATTTTCTTCAGTCATATACCTTTCAATATTTCTTCTTTTATAGATTTCAAAAGCCCGTGGTAGGTAATACATAGCAAAATCAAACCCTCCTTTTGAAAATCAAACAAGAATTAATGGCCAGTTGCAACCCATTCTCCTCTTCTCTTTTCTGACTTTAATCTTGAATGGATAAGCTTGTGTAGAATAAAATTGATACTCACAGCCATATATGGTCGGCAACCTGCATCCCTGCTTTTGGCGATTGAATCAACTAAATGTCCACTGATGCCGAAATCACACAATTTGATGTTTCCTTTTCTGTCCAGCAGAATATTTGACGGTTTCACATCTGTTGGATACCATATAAATCAAGGAAGAGGGCTACATCTTAATTAATATCAAACATTTGAAAACTGATAAGATTGTTCAACACTAGCATTAAATTCTTCAATACTTGCATTGAAGATATTAAAATTCGGAAATATCTGAGAAGTAGTCATTGCGAATAATTGTCATTTTAAAACAAATATTTTTCTTTTTGGAAATTCTTTACAACATAGAGGAGTAAACATGCTTAGTGTCAATACTTAATAATAGTTACAGAACTTGTTGAAACGATGAAATACAAAACAAAAGAATTTAAAGCAGTTACAGAAAGTTGATATTCATTGGTAATGCAATAGGTCAATGCAGAGTTGTGAGGGATGGGGATTTTGATAAAGCCTTAAACTCCTCTTTCCTTACAAGGAAAAGTTGTAGGTAAAGAAGGAATTTGACTTACCTCTATGAATTATTTTTAGCTTTTCTTTTAAATAATTAAGTGCCTTTAGGGTCTGGATAGAGACAAAGAAAGAAAAAAAACCCATTAAAACAACAGCCAAAATGATCCAAATAGAAAATTTGTATTAATTTTATTACATGATGGAAAGAGCTGTATTTTTTCGTTGTGTACAAATTAGCTCAGGCTAACCCTCTAGAGCTTGTGTTGTGTATATTCAAATACAAACTGAATCTCTTTGTCCAATGTTTCCACAGCAGATGCTACAAATCCTACGTTGTAAGACTGCATGTATTCCTTTTTAACACATCTTCAAGCCTGATGGCGTTCCTGACACAAATAAGTAAGAAACAATAAAGAGCAGAGGAAATTAAGAATAACTTCCAGCTTTTATAAAACAGTAGCATGTTGCCTGTTGATTCCAATTTTCAGCAGAGGATTCTGTCACAAGCAAATAATGCATGTCTGAGATAAGAATAGGCGCTGATCCATCAGCTTCTCAAATTAATAAAAAAAACAAACCCTCAATCTATACAGCAAGTAGAAATTAACACAAAATCTCAATTAAACCTTTAAAAATTGAATGTAAGCATCTATCAGGCCATACAATCACTTAATAACTTGAATATAATGAATTGTGATCAAATTATTTTTGTTAACATGTAACAAAACTTTTCTTCCCAAAACAAAGAAAGAGAAGGAAGTACTTATTATCTTTTTTTTTTTTAAAGTTCTGTGTGAAGAATGAAGAACTTACAGCTACAGTAATCTTTCCTATTATTTCCTCTGGAATGGATGCATGCATTTCGGAATACACAAACTTGTAGAATTTATCAAGTGAGACGTCCATCAACTCCATACAAATCCAACAATCACCCTGGAAAGAAAACACATCAATCAATTGATTCTTGTCTAAGCAAACAATAAAAGATAAAACAAAAAGCAAGACTGCAGAGATGAAACCATGTCATTAATCAATACAGAAAAAAAAAAAGAAGCCAAAAACCACCTTCAAATACCCCCCCCCCCCCATCTCCTGCCTCCAAACAAAAAGCAGACTAGACCAAACGAAATTTTCCTCTTTCTTTTTCCAAGAAATTACAGCAATGGATGTGAAAGAAATGGTGGGAATAGAAGTTTAAAAACATTGAAAATACAATAACTACCTCTTTAAAGAGAGCACCAAAAAACTGTACAATGTAGGGACAGTCATTACTTCTCATCACCACATCTAAGTCCATCAAAAGCTGTTTCTGATCTCCTTCTTCAACAGTTGATCTGATACGCTGTTGGACAAAGAATTACTTCCATGGTGAGTTTCATGAATAAGTGAAAAATAAGCTATTAGAGAGCTCTCTTTCAAGAGTGAGGAAATACTCCTTTAAAGCACCTCTAATTTTGTTAGTTGGAGTGACTATCACAAAATATTTTTCAAAGTATAGTACAATAAAGTAGATTCTTGGTGCCCATAAGAGAGAGATAAAATTCTAAGAAATAGAAGAAAGAGAATATTCAACTTCTATTAAAGGGAAATTATGTAAAGAGCAGCACAGGTGTGAAATTTAGTTCATATGCAACAAAGAAGGTGAGAAGAATAAGACATTGCTTGAGGTGAAAAAATTTCAGACAAAAGTCATCTACACAAGGACAACTAAAAACAAAATTGTGTTAAACATTAACAAAATATACCATAAAAAACAAACAAACCAAAAAACCAAATTCATTTTAAAAATAAACAAGAAATAAAAAAAAAAATTACCTTCACAGCCATAATGGTCCCACTTCTTTCATGTCTCATTTTATTTACAAAGCCATAGTTTCCTCTTCCCATCTCCCCCAAATCAATGAGGTCGTTGGATGTAAATTCAAAAGACTGTGGGAAATATTCAAAAACATTTGGTAAAAAAAAGTATATTAGAGCCAATATAAAACTTTTGAAGAAAAATTATCTTCTTTCTTTCTTTCTTTATCTTTACCTTTAGTACCTTTCGGTGTAAGGTTTAATTGCTATGCACAAACTTTCGCCA